>PVJL010007393.1:0-78790 GCA_004026885.1 Lyroderma lyra | reverse complement strand
TCCAGTCATCTGTCGCAGGGCACTTTGGTTGTTTCCATGTTTTGGCCACTGTGAACAGCGCTGCGATGAACATTGGGGTACATAAGTCTTTGCGGACAAAGGTTTTCAAGTTCTTTGGGTAGATCCCCAGAAGGGGGATTGCTGGGTCAAATGGTAGCTCCATTCCCAATTTTCTGAGGACCCTCCACACTGCCTTCCATAGTGGTTGTACCAGTTTGCACTCCCACCAGCAGTGTGCGAGAGTTCCTTTCTCTCCACATCCTCTCCAGCACTTGTTATTCCTTGTCTTGTTGATAACAGCCATTCTCACAGGTGTGAGGTGGTACCTCACTGTGGTTTTGGAAAATCCGATTCTTAGAGGATCACCCGAGAGCTTCCTCCTCACCCTTCGGTGGTGTGAGGAAAAACCAAAGACTCATTTGCAAGGTTGTTCACATTCAAGATGGCATCAGCTTTCCTTCACCCGCTGACTGAAGGTAAGCTCTTCTAAATAGCCTAGGCTTGCAGCTCATGTTATGTTAGTATTCGTATGATTAGGGTCATTGTTGTTACAGATGGGTCCCCAAGGGAATGGCTCTGCATTGGGTCCAGGTTCTACAAGGCTTCGCCAACCAGCCAGCACGCTGAGCCAGGTGTCATGTCCTCTAGTCACCCAGCTGCGTCTTGGTCTTTCCCCGGAACCACTCTGGCTTCCTAGCTCCAGTCCCATAGAGTCGTTTTGTTGGGTGATCTTTTTTTTCTCTCTCTACTGCATTTAAAGGAGTTGCCAAAGAAACACAGGCATAGACTATCTCCTCCAAACTCAGTCCTTAATCTGCGTGTTTTATTCTTTTATGGAGAAAACCAGAAAAAGGTAGTGCTATCTGACATCAAAATACCTAAGGGAAGGTAGTATAGGGTGAATTGTGTGTCCCTCTCCCCCAATTCACATGTTAAAGTCCTAACCCCCAGGACCTCAGAATTTGGCCTTATTTGGAGTTAAGGTCTTTGTAGAGGTAATTAATTTAAACGAGGTCATTAATGTGAGCCCATATCCAATACGGGTGTCCTTGTAAGAAGAGGAGATTAGGGCCCACACATGCACAGAGGGAAGACACTGTGAGGACACAGGGAGAAGACGGCCATCTACATGCCAAGGAGAGGCCTTAGAAGAAATCAATCCTGCTCACACCTTGATCTTGGACTTCTGGCCTCCAGAACTGTGAGACAGTAAGTTTCTGCTGTGTAAGCCACCCAGTCTGTGCATTATACTTTGTTAGAGCAAACCTAGCAAACTCATAGAGAAGGTGAGAAAATTAATTCAGCCATCTGTATGTTTTGGTATTCCAAAATGACATCCTATTATTTTGAAGAGCCTGAAGCTTATCTTCCCTGGCAGGAAAACCGGCATGCGTTTTTTAGGTGGGGGCTCAATACTGCTCTGAACGAGGCCCCTGGAGGTCTCCAGCTTGGCCCCACTTAACTTTACCACTGAATCCTGGGTAAAGCTAGCCTAGTACTGAAGTCTATGGAGCCTGGTTGATAATGGACACAGAAAACACTTTTGTGCTAACTAAACACTTCAAAAACATAGTGCTTTACGTCTCTTTTGCCAAATTTTCACATGATTCTGATGGAGTTAAGCTCTGTGGAAGTGCAAACTTAACCCCTGGGGTGCACCTGTCTATGTCATCCATGCAGGGGAGAGTCTTCTGCTCATGCCCTGGAAGGTGAGCCCTCATCTATAGGTGCTCTTTTCTGATTGGTTTTTTTCATCCATGCAGCGTTTTCCCAGGGAGCACGTAGTCAAATGCTGAATTCTTTGCTAGACGCCATAGGCACTGAGTTTATGCCGTAAGGCGTTTGTAGCAACCTCCCAGAAGCTAAACTCACTTGATATCTGGAGAACACTAAGTACAGCGACTACTCTGCTATGCTCCTATGGGATGGATTTGGTTTGGTGGATATGAGGAAACAGCCACAACTTTCAGCTAGATTTGTTTTTTCTTTCATAAAACTGAGTACATAAAACTGAGTCACATCCTGAGAGTTCAATCTCACTGAAAAATACTGTAGAGCATTTTAATTTTTATTGTCTTTAGTGTACCTCACCATATAGCACTGGCTTACTGAAGAAGTACTAATCTTTTTTTTTTTTGTAGAAAAGAGGAAAAAACTCAATATGAATCTCAAAACCACCAACAGGAAAGCAATGGAGAAGTACAGCAAAGAGGCACCTATGACATAGGCTTTTACTAAAGCTCAGTGGCATTTTTAAAAAATCAGGTATTGTTACCAGTGCCCCTTTAAGAACTTGAGAGGTTACTAATGGATACAGGTCATGGTGACAGTATTAAATAAACCTGCAGTAATAAACAAAGCATGTTGAGTTTTTATAAGATTACCATCATCTCAGGCCTGTTCCAAAAGGGCAAAGAATGCATGATAGAAATGAACATGATAGATCATATACATCATACTGTCACACCCAAGAATGAGACAGACACCAGCTCAAGGAGACTCACACTATCCTCCCAGTGAAAGCCAACAAGAATGTGCATTAGTATGGAACCTGTACTTTACAATAAACTATTTACCACCCTGTGTTAGGTTGTGTTTTACACACATACACACCATGGAATAAAAAATAGTTCCATAGACATTAGGTAGTTGCTCTTGAGATTTGGAAATTAAATACTAAGAGGGCTAATCAAATGTCAAAAATTGGAGTGGAATTAATAAAATGAATAAATTGAGTTGTCTGACTCAAAATTATATATGTAGTCACCTTTGCTTTAGGTCCATATCTCAAGACACCACATAAATTAAGTTTATAGTTTGACCCGTTGAAAAATAACTCTCTTGTGCGGTTGAGATTTTTAAGGTCAAGTTCAGGAAGTGTCAGCACTGTAATGATTTACCATTTCATGTTTCTTTTCTGAATATCTTTCTCTAGCATTGGTGTGTTTTATACTTCCCAATTCTTATATTCCCCAGAGAACTGATGGGCTGTGTATTTACAATATCCACTGTCTATCAGGAATATGACAAATACCTGGGATTTTCATTGTTCACTCGTCATTAGGATATTTGAGGTGATATACTAAATATGCTCATATGATGTCACATGACTTAAAAATATCATTCCCTTCAAAGTAATCTGATCATGTTCACGTTTTAAAATATAATTTTGTTTATTGGTGAATCGACCACTCTGTGATAAGGTGTGTTAAGCAATCAAGAGAATGTGTTCATGGTTTAATAGAAAAGATCTTGACATTCTTCTGACCTGGATGGTCCTTGAGATGAATGTGGTGTAAAAATATGATACATTTCACAGAAGCAGCTTGGAAATCTTTATGTGTCATGATGGTCTAACAGTGGCAAACACAAGGTGACATCTTTCAAGATAAGGACACTGAGGTATTGATTAGACAAATCTATTTGGCAAGGCAGCAGTGATGTATAGATGGGGGAGAGGGTGTTGGGAGAAGCCATGAACGCACATGTTTGAAAATACCTTGCACAGTTCATAAATAATAATTATAATAAAGACTCCGTCAGTGGTTTCGGGAGCCAAGTAACATGAATTGATGGTTAACATTTCACTTTAAAGGTAGATTAATTAATGCTAAATCATTCTGTAATTCTTATGAAAGTACCATACATATGACATTGAAATTCATGCCAGATAAATTCACTACAAGTGGGGTAATTACGATGACTACCTAATGAACTAATAACAACAAGGCATTTAGAATTCCAGGCATCAATGTGCTCAGAGGAGCAAATCCCTGGCCACCGCTGAGGTGTCAGGTCACGTCAAGCACAATTCTAGAGGTTCCCAGGCCTTTCAATGTGAGTGTCCCTGATGGCTGGGCTCGAGATTTATCTGCTGGCAGATGTGCTGAGAGTGGTGTCTAGGTCACTCACTTTTCTAAGAGTGTCAGTTGCTCAACAGTCTCCTAAGCAAACTTTTACCGAAGAAACGCTGATGAGCTGATGTGAACCACTAGGTCCTGGTTAACAAGAACTTGCAGAGATTGGTGAACTGAGGTTCTGTTGTTTGGTTGGTTGATCTTTCTTTTATAAGCCCATCCTCTCAGTCCCCTTCCCTTTGGGAACTGTCAGTTTGTTCTCTGTATCTATAGGTCTATTTTGTTTGTTTATTTGTTATTTTAGGTTCTACAAATAAGTGAAATCATATGGCATTTGTCTTTCTCTGTTGGACTTACTCTACTCAGCATAATAACCTCTCAGTCCACTCATGTTGTTGTAGATGGCAAGATTTCATTCCCTTTTATGGCTGCATAGTATTCTAATTTGTACGTATGTACCACATCATCTTTATTCATTCATCTATCATGGACACCTAGGTTGCTTCCATATCTTGGCTACTACAAATAATGCTGCAGTGACTATAAGGGTGCATACATCTTTTCAAATTAGTGTTTTGGTTGATCTTTTTTGCCCATCCTGCCTGCTGCCTAAGTTTATTGCATTCTGGATCTTGCTCAGACCTTCATGGGCATCTAGTAGAATCTTCCCATTTTGCATTAGCTCATGCTAAGACTGAGAGAAGTGGAGGGCCTTCCCCAAGAGAACACACCTGTAAATTCCCAGCCTAGCATCTTTTTGGCCTCCGGTAGGGCATCTTGACCAAACAATGAGCTGGAACCCAATGGAGGAAAATGCACAGGTGTCTACCGTACCCAAGGCCTTGGGCGAGAAACTATGAGATGAGAGAATATATGAGGAATCAGAGATACTTTATGGAAGGGGCTAATTTTCTGCCCTCGGGGCAGGGCTCCTGCATATGGTTAGAGTCCTCAGCTTTTCAGATCTGCTTGAATAATTCAGAATCCCTCTTTGCAAAAAGCAAAGACCTGAGGCTGTTTGGAGTAGGTCGTTTGTTCATTCATTTGATACTTCACAAGTTCAAGAGAAGAAAAACGACAACATAAAATGAGGTCTAAATATCAAATAGCTTCTCCTTCTCCCAGGATCTAAGCAGAACCTGTGGGAGAAGCTAAGAGAGGTCATGTCTTTTTGCATGAGAAAAGACCAGGAGTTGAGAACTTGCAGAGAGAGGCAGGTGAGAGGGAAAGGAATTGGGAGCAGCTGCATTGAGGAATGAAACTGTGTGTGGAGGGAAATCCTGAAGAGGATTTTTAGGAAGCGTGGCTGCAGGTTTTGTGATGTAAACCCCCTTCCCCATTGCCACCTTGACTATGGACTTATCTCATTGTTCAAGGCTATGGGAGGACACAGACCCAAAACAAGTGGTGAATAACATCAGTGTGCTCTCATGGGTACCTGGGTGAATTATTACCCAACCCAGTTTGGATAGGGCAGTCTCCCAAACTCACCTGCGTGTTCACAGGGAAGTGGACAGGAACTGGCCTGGGAGAAGTCCGGGGCACTCCGCATATACTTCTGTCCACCTTGTTGATCCTGCTCCTCCCGCAGACCCCAGCCAAGCCCCGCCCCACCTGGCTTCCCCTTCCCGCATGCGGTCTGGCTCCTTCCGACCCCTCTGCCCTTATTCCCTATGTACTCCCCAGCTCTGGCTCTTCCGTTCCTGCGTCTGTTTTAGCTTCAGCTCCTCCTTTGGCTGTGTCAACTCAGAGAAGGGTGAAGAAGAGATAGGGTGTCCACTCTTTTCCCCCATTCTAATGGGGGCCATGCAGATTTCAGTGGCCAGGGGCAAATGTCACAGGGTCTGGGGCTAGGCTGTCTGCCGAGGTACCCCAAGGACTGTAACAGCTAATGTGTACTATGTACAAAACATACGCCGCATGTTAATGCTTTGTGTGTATCCTGATATGACCTTTTGGGTCCTAAGTGAAGTAACTTGCTTAAGCTTACCTTGCGTATAAGGGACTTTAACCAGGATTTATTTGTCACCAGCGTTTGACACTGAATGCCAGGCTTCCAGGCAACTGTGAGGGCCCACCTGGTGCCAGGTGGGGGTGTGGGCTCTTGAGAGTGTCGGGTTCCCTGAGAAGCTCCTGCAGCCACACCAGGAAACTGGGTCAACCCTGGGGAGAGGACAGAGGGAGGCGGGGCGAAGAGAGCAGCCACTGGCCTGTGAGTGGACATGAAACGTGTCACTTCTGGGCTGAGGTTTTTAAGAGTCAGATAGGCCTTTACCACTTCCTTTTTGCCAGGAGATGGTGGGGCCATAATATGAAAGGGGTCGGCCAACAGGGAGCCCTGGTGTCGCACGGTTATCTGGGTGAGAAATAAATTTTGATTGTGTTAAGCTACAAAAACTGTTGGTGCTTTGGTGCTTATTTGTTCCCTTAACTAACAGTTTGCAAAACAAGGCTGAAGGTCTCGGGTGGTTGTCGGTCCCCCTTGGCCCACTCAGTGTGGTTGAATACCTCCTGTAAGTCATATTTGACTTTATGACAATTTCCCGGGAGGGAAGACCACCCTGCACCTAGCTTCTCTGTCAAGAACCCCTGAAACCACTGGGCTCCTCAGTGGAGCCCTGACCCCTGGCCCCACCCGTGGGTGGCCCTTTTGGTGGCAGGTCCCCTGTGCGGGCCTGGGCAGGGCAGCCCTGTGTAAACCACATACGTAAGACTCCTTCCAGACCAGAGAACACTTACTAGGAATAGGACCATGGTTTTAAAACATTTTATTCAGAAATAATTTTGGTCTTAAAGAAGAAATGTTCCCTTCCATGGGACACGAATCACCCCTTGGGGTGCAGGAAATGAGAAGGCATGTGTGTGTGTGTGTGTGGGGGGGAAGTATGAATTGACTGAATATTTACCTAAAAGGGACTAAAGAAAAATCTAGAGTTGACTAAATTATCATGAATTAGCAAGACTAAATGTTCCAACATCAGTGGAAATGGGGAGCCCCAGAGATAGGTAAGTTTGGGTAAGGAGAATAAAGGTGACTGTTTTTGCACACATAGGTACACTTTACACAGTTTACATTTATCCTCCTGCAAATGTTGTGTCTTGTTAATGCTGGGCCAAGGCCTGGTCTCCTCTGGGGCTTTTGAAATATCTTGACAAAGCAACTTTAGGACAGGATTCTGCCCAGAGACAGAAAAGGTGAGTGCTGACAAGGTGTATACGTTTATTCATCCAATATATGTTTATTGAGCATCTGCTATGTGTCAGGCACCAGGTTTTCCACCATGTGGGGAAAGGATGGCTCCTGTACTACTTGCAAGTCCTCATCTTCCTGGGCTTCACTGCCTCAGTACTTGGCTGAGGTCGGCCACCATGTGGTGGGGGTGCGCAGCAGTAGAGAGAAGTAGATGTGGGCGTCAGACCACCGAGTCCACATCTCAGCTAGGCATGTCCCTTTGGGCAAGTTATGAACTCTTAGGGGTTCAACTTCCATCTTTGTAAAAGGAAGATAATAATAACAACACCAACTTCCTTGCAAGGCTGCTGTGAGGATTAAATGAGATCATTTATTTACGTTCCAGAATGTTAGCTCCAAGTCTATGCAGTAAACCGTAGCAATTAGTCAATAGAAAGGAACTTTGGTGAGATGAAGGGCAGAAAGGTTCTACAAAGAGAAGAGAAGGGGATGGAATGCCAGGCTGAAAGACAAAAGGCTTGGGGAGAGGGCTGAGGGCAGGAGGGTCACAGGAGGGGTGGCAGCACTCACACTGTTCCCTGCACGTGCTGCCCAGCATGGCTTCCAGTGCCATCTTCCTAGGGAGTGGGCCCTTCCCCACCCAGGAGCTCCCCACCTCCTGGACTCCCCTGTCTCCTGTTCTGACCAGCTCCATGCCAGACCTCCTACAGAGCAATGGTTAAAGGGTAACTTCTGTGGCACTTTCAAAGGGAAAAGCACCAGAATAATTCAGAATGTCCCAATTTTACTCTGTGCATTTTAAGGAAATTGTCATTTTATTCCTTTGGGTTTTACATTGTTACTCCCTCATAATTCTCTGCTTGGAGTAGTAAATGAACACAGAACTGCACAGCAGAGGAAATAAACCAAACGAATTGCAACATTCCCGGCCATTGAGGAACTTGGACTCCAGCAGCATGAGTGGCATAAATAATTCAATATAGAATGGGGACAAGGTGATTCGTGCCTTTTCCTGATGAGGTCCTTTGTAGAACAGGTGAGGTTTCAGGATGAGCAAAATGCAGTGGAAGCAAGAAAACAGCAATTGGCATATGTTTTAAATGAAAGGAGAAAATGAGGGGAAAATGCAAAATTAAGATTCTATAGTAGAGAAGTTAGAGGACGGAGTGTCTTCTGGATTTGCATAGAAGGAGTCAAGGAAACAAAATAAGAGAAAATCTGGGAGTGCTAGAGTGCTGGAAGGTTTTGGTTTGCAGACAAAGACACTTAATTTTCACATAGGTCCAGCGGTAATGTGTGTTAAAGAGATTGGGGTGTGGGGACCGGGTTGTGCACCCAGCCAGAAACAGCTGGCCCAGAAGGCAGAGCCTGGGGGTGGGGGCGAGGAAGTGCATGTAGCAGGAACATCAGGGACAACACAACTGTGCCATCTGTAAGACTGCTCTCGTCCTGAGGGCAGAGACTGTCTCTGGCTCGTGAGAGCGCGCGTTAGTCCTTGCCTCGAGATACTAACTAACAGGGTCCCCAAATTCAAGAGCTTCCAGCAGCCCTTTCTTAGTTCTGAGGAGTCCGAGGGCCTGAGCCCCAGCTGGAAGTGCTTCTGGGTCTGGCCCTCGTGGCTTTTGTCCTCCTCCTGGGACCCCTGGGCCAGCCTGGCTCGTTCTCGCGCGACAGGGGAGGTGCGAGAGAGGAGCCCAGTCACATCACCTTTGTTTGCATTGTGTCCCTGTCATCTCATGGCCCAGGGCAAGTCACAGGCTGGGCCTAGCGGGGAGAGGGAGGTCCACCTGCCCTTGGGGGAGCAGATGTTGCCAAGTTCTAAGGCAGAGGGAGCAGTCAGCCCGCACCCACGGGGGCTGTTCTGTTGCTGCTTCTCTGTGCACAGCAGGAAGAGCTCCCGGCCTTTCTCCCTCACATGGGGACCTGGGTTGGACCAAGCGAGAAAGAGCTTCTGGAGGATGCGCCACGGCGAGGGCAGGCCGTGGAGAGGGCCTGTGGGAGGGGCCTGGGTTTCCAGAAGGGTCTCTCTTGCTGGGGGAAGAGGAAAAGCGGAGAGAGGTTTCCTCAGGCAGCGGCCAGCGTGCCTGCCTCACTACCCCTGCCTCCAGGGCCTTGTAAAACTTGGGAGGAGCCGTGGGCTACCCAGCCCTAGTCTGACAATGCCTGAGAGGGCCTGGCAGCACGGGCCCCCATGCCGCGCACCCGGGTCTGTCCCCCTGGCTAAGGCTCACAAAGAGCTTCCTCGGGCAGGCGAAAGAGTCACGTTTTCTGCCACAGGACAGGGCTGACTGTCCTTGCCAGACGAACCAAGTCATAGACAAATGACTTTTATGTTGATAACAAGATAGACTGAAGTTTAAACTCAGGAACGAAGAGTAACATCCTGCAAATAACCCTGTCTCAGAGGCTGGGGCTGCGTCCATGAGGTGGAGAAGCAGGCCCTGGGGCTCTTCCCACTGGGTCAGCTCTCCCAGGTTTTCTCCATCATCCCCAAGTTCAAGGGGAGCCTTTGAGCCGAGGTCTCAACAGGTTTGGGTCCACAGCTCAAGGCCTCAGAAACGGACAGTTCTAAACTCAGAGCTGAGAAACCAGGAATGACCGGCCCACACTTGGGACACCCAAGAGTCACTGGTTAAGACTTTTCACCAAGTCTCTAAAGATCGCTCCCTCTTGCGTCATTAAACGAGCTTCCCCTTTACCGCTGTTTGGCCAAAGTCAGGTGTAATTCTGAGTAAAAGTTTGAGTGCAACTATATTCTATTTGCGGTTGTTCTCTGGGAAAGTTGCATTTGGTGGTGCCTCAGGGAAATCCAATACAGTGGCTACCAAAAGGAAGCAGAGGACTTGAAAAAAAGGGGAGAAATACAGGTGGGGGTCCCAAAACTCAGGCTATATTTGATAAATGTGCAATAAACCAACTTTCCCTGCGTTTGCAGATGTTTTAGGTGGTAGATTGTGGTAGATGCTCTTGGTAGTGTAGATAGTAGTTAGCAGCAGAAAATCATTGGGCATATTATTTGAAAATGTGTATACGTTTTCTTCATAGTTGAACAATATTTCATCTCTTCATTTTTATTGAGGTCAAATTAACAGATGACATTATCTTAGTTTCAGGTATACAACATGAGTCGATATTTATATGTATTTTGAAATGATCGTCACGATAACTCTAGTTAACATCTGTCACCACAAATAGTTATAGTTTCTTTTCTTATGACCAGAAGAACTTTTAAGCTCTACTCTCTTAGCAACTTTCAAATACGCACTACAGTATTATTAACTTAGTCACCAGGCTGTGCATTCTATCCTCTTGGCTTATTTATTTTGTAACTGGAAGTTTGTTCCTCGTAACCACCTTTACCCATATTACCACCCTTCCTGCTACCTCTGGCTCCGGTAACTGCCAGTCTATTTTCCAGGTCTAATGAGCTTTTCTAAAATTAAAAAATTGTTTTGAGATTCCACATATAAGTGAAATCATATGGTGTTTGCCTTTCTCTGTCTGACTTATTTCACTTAGCATAATACCCTCAAGGTTCATCTATGTTGTCACAAGTGGCAAAATTTCATTCTTTTTATGGCTGAATAACATTTCATTGTATAAATATATATCACATTTTTTTGCTTTTTTATTAAATTTATTGGGGTGACATTGGTTAACAAAATTATATAGGTTTCAAGTGTGCAATTCTATAATAACATATCTGTGTATTGCATTGAGTCTCCCCACCCAGAGTCAGCTCTCCTTCCATCCCCGTGTATGTGACTCCCTTTACCCTCCTCTGCCTCCCTCCTCACCCCTGCTCCTCTGAACCATTAACCTATTGTCTGTATCACATTTTCTTTGTCCATTTATCAGTTAGACTCTCAGGTTGCTTCCATATCTTGGCTATTGTAAGGAACACTGCAATGAGCATGGGAGTGTCCCTGTCTTTTTGTGAAAATGTCTATTTAAAAGAAGTTTATTGTTCTATTTTCTGACTTTTTGAATCTCCTGGAATTGGTTTATTTTTTAAGGTTGAAAACAGAAATGCCAATTGCATCAAGCAAAAAGAAGTCTCCAGAAGTTGTTGGTCCTCTTTTGTTGTTTTCTTTCGAGGAGACCTGCAGCTTTTGGTTTTCTACCGTGACCTCAGTGTGATTACGGGCTGGGTGGGGGCAGGGCAGAGGCCCACACTCCTTCTTTGCCGTTGCCGGGGGTACAAAAACCATCATGTCTCCATCATTTCCTTCCATTGTTTGCATTTTCCAGTCTGAAGTTCGATGCTTTTTGTTTTGTGCCTTACAAAGGGGACTGATAAACTAAGGGCAAGACACCAAAGAGTAATTTTAAGATTGCTCAGCCTCACGGGCCAGGAGGGAGAGTGCCAACACTTTGAATCTGATCCTGGAGGACAGGTAGAATAGGTGTGCAGTGGCCTCGGGCCCCTGTGGCCGGCCCCCAGGTGTGCGACCTGTCTCACCATGACCGGGGCCGGTCTGCATTGTTCGGGACCGGCCAGAATCCAGCGAGGGGAAAAAGGAAGGTCTGTTTTGTGTAATCTAAATACGAGCACAGAACTGCAGGTGTCTGCCCAGAAGAACACAAATAGCGCTTCTCTCGGGCACAGGAAACCTTGCTCAGACTTGTTTAGAGAATAAAGAGCAGGTGGACACCCCGACAATGGTGAGAAGTAACTTCTCAGGGAGAGTGGAGTGCTAATAAACACACATCAGCCCCATCCATTCCCTTCCTTTTTCTTTGAAAATTACTTTTTATCATCTTTATGTACTCGACTGGTTTAATTTAATATCAATAATGAAAGCGTATTGGTTAGAATAAATTCTAATCCAGGGACACTTCCGGGTGCCCCTGAGGATTTGATTTTTATGAATAAGTTGGTGCTGCCCAGATGCAGTGCCTCTGGTGTTCTTTCGTATGGCTCGGCTCTGGGGGGTTCCCCCTTATTCTGCCCTGCCATTGTGACCCCCACCCTGCAATCCGCACCCCTCCTCAGCTATATTCCTGTAGTGGTGATGCCCCTGCACTGACCATATGGCATCTTACCGCTGTAAGTGCACTTTGTAAGGTTCCCTGTGAGAAGGTGAAGTACAGCCCGGGAGCACGGGAGACCTGGCTTTGTTTCTGCACCTCCCAAGAAGGGGAAAGCACAGCGGGAGGAAATGAGGTCTTCTGGAACTCCAAAATGGGGATTTGAGAACAATGCAGCCTTCTGGAAACTGTGAAGTGTCAAAGGAAGTTATCCTCTGTGACAGGAAGAGTGAGTGAGACAGTGTGTGTTGTGAGATCTCTGGCCGGGCCCCCAGGGCAGCTGCCAAGGGGCGGCCACCTGGGAAACAAGAGGCTTCATCTGGCCAGACTCAGACTTGGGCTGCAGGAAGGCACAGATCCCACCCACTCTGAGTTGTGTGTATTCAAATGTGAGCATTACAATGGACCTCATAGTTGCACAAGACTTGGATTTTAAATTTTAAGATACTGAACCAGAAGGGTCTTTACTTTCTGCTCCCTCTCTCCCTCCTTCCCTCCTTTCTTGCTTTTTCTTTCTTTAAGAGAGCTAGTAGAACCTATTGGTTAACAACACGGGGTCTGGCTTGTACCCCTGCTCTGTCACTTGCTAGCTATGTGCTCTTAAGCAAGGTACTGATCTCTTTCTGGCCCCATTTCTTGTAAAATGGGGATAATAATCATCATAAGGACTACCTCATAAGTGTTTGTTATTAGGATTATTATTCTAATTTTTTTGAATCTTTGGGAATTAAACACTTCTTTTAGAAATAAATAATGCAATACATTTAAAAACATCTGCCTTTCTTATTTAAGATTCCCCTCAAATTTGATTATTTAAAAATATTCAAATACCTTTAAATACCTTTCATTAGGAAAGGGAATGAAGGGACTTGAGGAATAAGGTATCCTAAGTACCAAGGTCTAGGATATAAAGTCTAGTCTCCATGGCACACTTTTTAACAACTTTTTTTATGGACACCCCCTTTTATTTATGTCCCACCTGCCTATACATGCATTGTGTTGGCTCCTCAGCCAATGAGTATTTCTGAACACCCTCTGTGTGTCTGACTAGAAAAGGGGAGATACAAAAGCACCCCTAGAATCACTGCAGTCAGAACAAAAAATCTTTCATTCACTACATGAGCAACACTTTCAGTATTTATATATTAATGATTATACAAAATATGCCCTAGGGTGCCATCACACCGAAAACATGCATTTGTGTAGGGATAAACACAATGTTCTTAAATTTTATTGTTAAAAATGGTGGTAAAATACACATAACATAACAGTTCCCATCCTAACCATTCTCAAGTGCTCAGTGCAGTGGTATTAAGTACATCTGCGTTGCTGTACAACCATCACCACCCTCTGTCCTTACAAATTTTCCATTTTCTCAAACTGAAACTTTGGACTTAGTAAATGCTAAATCCTTATTCCTCCTTCTCCTAGCCCCTGGGAATAGCCATCATTTTACTTTTTGTTTCTGTGAATTTGGCTACTTTAGGTGGCTCACATTAAGTAAAATCATACAGAATTTGTCCTTTTGTGATTGGCTTATTTCACTTAACATGTCTTCAGGGTTCATCTATGTTTTATCATGTGTCAGAATGTCCACTGTCTGTACTCATATACAACACTTTTTGTTTATCCATTCATCTGTCTTAGACACTTGGGTTGCTTCAACCTTTTGGCTGTTGTGAGTAATGCTGCTATGACCATGAGTGTACATAAACTCTCAATATTTTGCTAATAATGATCATTTCTTCAAAATTTGATAGCAAATCAACTGCTTAATGGCAAGTAACATGTAACAAAATTTCAATTTCATAAAGAGAACTCATTTACGCCTTCAACAAACATTCACTATCCTCTGAGTGCCAGCTGCTGGGGGCAGTGTGCTGGGCCTCCAGGGTGACCCCACAAGCCATCACAGAGCCCATAGTCACTTGGGGAGGCAGGTATTAAACAAGTGAACATACCAATCAGCATATAATTATTCACTGTGGTCAGTGCTGTGAAGGAAAGGAGCAGGATGCATTGAGAGAGCATTGATTGGGTGACCTGACTCCGGCAGGGTGGTCAGGGAGGGGCTTTCTGACAAGGTGACATTTGTGCTGAGGCTTGAGGATGAGAAGAAGCCAGGCCAGTGCAGAGTGAGAGGGAAGAAACTTCTGGGCAAGGACACAGCACAGTAAAATTCTGGGTAAAACTACTGAACTATTTTTCAAATACCCTCTTTGTGAATGAGTTCTGGCTGTCTTTCTGATTGCTCAGTGTGACTTGAGTTCCTCACATTCCAGCAACTCAGAGTTTTGGTTTATGATTCAAGCATCAAACTGCCTGCTATAGACATGCTTTGTGACTCTGGAACTGTAGCATTTTAGGGTGAATAGAGGCATGAATATCCTTTTTCTCTGGCTACACACAGCTCAGTCCTGTTTTTAGGGCTTGGGGCCCTGGGGGCATTTATAACAGGGACTCTTGCTGGTGGTTCCCATATGAGGGACAGTGATAAGCAGGGGGAAGCTCTCAAAATCCTCTGGGAAGGAAAGTGCTGTCTCAATATGAAGCATGATTCATATAGAACCCTTCCTGAGTGAAAAGTACTTGACAGCCTATACATTTCCTCCTTTCCATTTACACTTTTTTTTTTTTTTTGACCCATAGTGCACTAATTCCCAAGTCGGGGAAACTTTGTGTTGTAGAGTGGTTTGCTAAGGAAGATATCCTGAATTTCTAGGTGGTCAACAGAAGTAGAAAACCAAAACCTTGTCAAGAGAGAATGAAAAATGACATCTGCTGTCTCAAGAAGGCTTCCTTTAAATAGCATTGGCAAGTATCTCAAGCCCATGCCAGCCACCTCTGCTGTCATGATAAATGTGTAGCTCTCCAGCTCAGGTCTGTGCACCAAAGCCATTTCTTTAGACCCACTTTATGGAAAAGTGAGTGCTCAGTGTATGTGAGTGGTGGCGGAAGGAGGCCCTGTTGTGATGTAAAGTGACCCTGGACATTCACGAACCCTATGTCTCTTAGATGACCCTGAGAGAGGGTCACAAATGTGGCAAGTCTAAAACTGCTAAGCTCTTTTTGTTGTGGTTACTGTTACCTATATTATTTTTCATTAATATAACCCCTTAGGATATAGAAACATTTGTTATTATATCAACTGCAGGTAGTCAAGGAAATACTTAAGTTTTATTCATTTTTCTCTTTATGTCATGGTGATTCAGTGATTCCTTTGCCTCTTGGACTGAAGCTGACTTGTTTTGTTCGTTTGTTAAACTATTTTTATATATGTTCTGTGCAATCTTTTTCAACTTTTGTTTTACCCAAACCTTCAGTAAGAAATATGTTTTACTTTATCCGAAGTAACAAAATTTCACAAAAGCAATTATTCTTTCTACTAGAGATTCAGTCTGTATTTTCTATTAGATAATATTCTCTTAATTTTGTTCTGTTTCATTTTTTAAACTGTTAGTCAAAACCTACTAAAGCATTTAAATGTTGAAGTGTTGTCATGACTCACCATTGGGTTGAGAAGCACTATACAACCAGTCCATTGAGTCTTCTGTGGCTCATCACCTCTTTGGTGCACTCAACTTCATCTCACCAGGCCTGTGAGAGATCCTTTGGTGTAGAGTGGTGGTTATTTCCTTAGGGCTCCATACAAGGCAGCTGTTTATCATGGATAATAGTTGGTTTAGGTAACTCAGTCTCCTGAATTTTGAACTCTCTGTCATTCCTAGCTTGACTTGAATCATAAGAGAAGAAAGTGGTTTAGATGGGATCTCTCTGTTTGTGAATTAAGAGTTCTGGATGAAGATTGGGCTTTCACTGGACAAAATTTTCAACCAGCTTAAATCCCCATTTTGGCTTTTGATCTCTCTCATATTCATTTGGTCATAAACAATTTTAGGGAGGTCGGTTGAGCCTCAGCTAATTCTATAAGCATCAGTTTTCCCATCCACAAAATGAAGAAACCTTTCTCATAGGGTTGTGAAGATTAAATAAAATAATATAGGTCAAATAGTTAGAACACATTGTAATTCTTTGAGAGTAACCATTATTTTTACTTTCAAATGGTTTAGCTGCTAAGAATCCACAACAATTCATATTCTAAGTTTTGTTTCATTTGTTTGTTTTTTGCCTGTGGAATTAACAGAAGGTGGAAGAAGAAATTTCCAGGAGGTGAGGGGTTATTTATTTTTCACCCTTATATCTCTAGCATCCAGCATCCACCATATATTATTTATTAATTGGTAAATATGGCATCATGAGAACAAGAATGAAGCGAACAGAAAGCTAAGGTCACAATTGAAACTCATGATCTATTGCCCAAGTTTCAAACCTGAGCCAGTTCTCAGACACTCATCGATCGAAGGGCAAATCCCAGGAAGACTGGATTGTACAACACTGAGGTAAGTGTACAGAGCAGTGATTTCCCAGTTCTCTCTAAAGGAACCTATGGCTATGCACTTGGGTAACCTTCCCCTCAGAAACAGTTTATACCCAGCTTGTTCAAAGGCTGTTGGTTATAGGTCTGAGTTTATGTGGCTTCCTGGAGACTCAAAGCACTGCATCATTTCTCTGTTACAGGAGGGCTTCATGGGAGTCGTGACCATAGTCAATTTCTTGGTGGGTCTAATGAGTCCACAGACCAATAGGTGGTCATTTCTCAAATTTGTGAATATATATTTGGTATATACCTAGCTTGATAGAAGATTCTTATTGGTTTCTTGATCTATGGAATAAGAGCTATTGCAGTTGGAAAAACCAAGTGAAAGCCCCTTTCCAGACCAGAATAGTAAATCAAGAGCATTATTACATCCTGGAAAGAATGACAGAGATAAGTGAAGGACTAAATGACTTAGATGATGCAAAAGTAGTGGCTTTCATCATAAACCAGAGTCTGGTCTTTGCAAAACCAGATGGATCATGGCATATGACGATGGACTATTGTAAGTAAACCACATATTAGCTTCAATTACAACAGCTCTGTCAGATGTGCTGTCTTTGCTAGAGAAGACCATCACAGGCTCAGGTACAGGGTATGCAGCTATTGATCTGATCAATGCATTCTTTTCCATTAGGAAGGAGGCTCAGAGCATAGGGGATGGACAACATTATATAGTCATGATCTTGCCTGCAGGATATGTTGATTCTCCTTCTCTCTTTCATGATATAGTCTGAAAAAAATCTGGGCTGGCTGGACATCCTGAAAAACATTGCTCCAATAAGGCAAGCACTCTAGATACTTTAGTAAGATCAATGCTGCAGAGAGGGAAACAAACTCTAGAAAGATTCAGGGACCTGTCATATCAGTGAAGGCAATAGGTACCCAGTGGTCTGGGGTGCTCTAGGATGGGCCCTCCAGTGTAAGGAACAGGTACCCTATGCAGATTAATCATAAGAAACAAAGTAAGGGGCAAGTGGGAACCTTGCAACCACTACTACTAAGAAACACAACAATTGTTAGACCTTTTCTGAGTTTTGAAGGCAGTACATTCTATATGAGAATATTTCTGACTTATTTGTTAACTGTCATGGAAAGCTGTTAGTTTTGCATTGACTTTAGAGCAAGAAAAGTCCTTGTAGTAAAAGCAGTCTGCTGTTTGGACTATATAAAATAGTAGACTTCATGGAACTGGAGGATTCTGGGTAGAAAAGGGTACTGAGTAGAGGCTCCTGTAAGTGCCAAAAGGAGAATTCTAGCACAGACTTGTGGGGTTCTGGAGCAAGGTTGTGCTGTCTGCAGCGGAGTACTATACACAATTTGAAAAATAGCTCTTGACATGTTATTGAGCACTGGTAGAGACAGACTACCTAAACCTGGAATAAATGTCAGTTGATCATATGCTGAACTGCCTGTCATGAACTGGGTTCTATCAGATCCACCGAGATATACGGTCAGACAGACCCAGCAGCAATCTATTATAGAATGAAAATGGTACATCCTGGATTGGGCTTGAGCAGGTATAAAGGATACAAATTAACTGGTGGCTCAGACCTCCGTGTCACCTCCTTTGCATTGATGTATTTCCTTCCGATCATACCTATTGCCACAAAGGGGATTTCTTATGACCGGCTGATGGTGAAGAAAACCCCAGCTTGACTCACAGATGGATTAAATATACTGATGCAAGTTGAAAATGGATTGTTGTCATACTACAGCCTCCCTTGCAGTCCTGAAAGTCATCGGTGAGAGAAATCCTTCAATGGGCAGAGCTTTGCACCAGTACTGCATCTGGTTATTCACTTTGTATAAAAAGTGGCTCAAGGTAAGGATATACATGGATTCTAAGGATGTGACAAATGACTTGACTGGTTTTGAAGAGGCATAGAAAAAGGGGACAGAGAGTTCTGGGTATAAGGTAGGTAGATGGACCCATGGGAGTGGTAATAAGGTGTGAGGTCTTTGTATATAAACACAGGAGTCACTGGTGCCGAAGTGCTAAAAATACCAAACAGATAGGATGACTTGTCCAGTTGACATCAGCGTCTGTGCTTGGCTTCCCCAGTGTGTGAGCAATGAGCTCAGGAGTGGAGCAGTTATGCAGGCAGCAATGGACCCTAAAGCACAGAATTCCTCTCATCAGGGCTGATTTAGCCACTGCTGTTGCTGAAAGCCAGCTCTGTTAGCTCAATGATGCGGAGCTCCTGGGGTGACCAGAAATGCACTTGTGGCAAGTCTGCTACATAGGTCCCCTCCTATCCTGGACACAGCAGTGACTAATGCTTGCTGGGATTGATACATAGCCTAGATTTGGATTGGTCTTTTCTACACATAAGACTTTAGTCAATACACTAAGGGCTCACAGAATGTCTCATTCACTGACATGGGATCACACAGATCATCTGCTTAGACCAAAGACTCACTTTATGGCAAAGGAGGTGTGGTAATGGGGATGTGATCACAGGATCACTAATATTGCCCTTAGCACACCATTCAGAAGTTGCCAACCTCACAGAATAGTGGAAAAGCCTTTTAACAAAGCATCTGAATGACCAGCTTGAATGTGACACCCTATGTGGATGAGACACAATTCCTGGATGCAGTTGACTTTTTAGACTAATGCTATCATAAGTACTGTATGCCTAAGAGCTAAAAACATGGCTCCAGGAAGTAGACGTGGCTGTGTTCATTATTTCCATTATTACAACTGACTTGGGAAATCTGTGTTTTCCATCCACACAATTTTGGATATCCTGGTTCCCACAGCTGGCTATTTTCTCCAAAACAAGTCCCTTAGCTGATGGGAACAGCCTTGTAAGGAAACCCTGCACTGCCCTCCAAGTTGGGGTACCCATTATTGCCTAGTAATGACTAACTGATAAAGGGGTGCAAAAGATAGCATCTTCTCCACTGAGGTGTGGGGAGATGGTGCTGAAGTTCTGTTTGCGCTCCCGGCCTCCCTCCATTCCCCACCGTGGAGGATCAGGCCAAGACTGGACTTCACCTGAGACTATAGCTGTCTGCCCCCTGCCATGTCTCCCTCCCCACTTCACTAGTTTTTCCTGGAAGGACTGCCTTCAGCAAATCCTTAACCTCTGAAACTCTGACTGAGGCTCTGATCTTCTCCCTCCTTTGGTCCTTGGACCTGAGGAGAAGGCATCTGTTCATTATTCCATGAACAGAAATAAGAACCCTGGTGAATGGAGCTACCAGGTGGCAGAATTTTTAGACCTGAAGGGTACCAGAGAGGGCAAAATTTATCCAGGCCCACCTCTTGTTTTTACTTTTTTTTTTTAATAGAAATATAATATAGGCATAGGAAAACACACAGAAATATACAACTTGCTGAATTTTCATAAGAATGTTGTAGAAAGGAAAGAGAAAGGGTACAGGTATCACACTCCCTTCTATAGCTCAGGACCAATATTCACATTTCCATTACCATTTAGTAGGCTAGAACTGGTCACATGGCTCCCCTATAAGAGGAGACATGGGTGAGATCAGGAATCTCTACAGTAATCAACTCAAATCTGGCCATGTCGTTTTTTCCCTCAGAGTTTTCTTGTGTGCATCTATTTCTCTCCTTTCCCCCTTGTTTTGGGAGGCAGTTCAAACCATCCCAACTCAATAAAAGAAGAGCAGAGATTTTGTCTTTAGTATGTTCATTCCAATGACAAATTCTGAAGCACATGATTGATTTAATTTGGGCTAAATACCACCAAATGATAGTGAAATCCCTTTGACTGCAATTTGAGGTTCAATCTGAAATAGAATGATAGCTAATAAATACTCTATTAGGCATATCTTTCACAATTTTTACCTACTTGCAATAAAATTGTGCATATGGATAGGGGCTACATAGACACATGATCATATCAAGAGAGGTGAACAATTTAGAGAATCACTGATGATATCAGGAAAAACGGAAAAGTAATTACAGATCCTTTGATACTGATGTACATTGTCATAATGACTGCCATTACTGACTTAGAGGCCACATTCCAGAGGAAGCCTTTTTTGGGACTTCGTGTTGCCTAGAAGTTACTGTTTCTGTTAATGAATGTGTAGTTCTAAGCTGTAACACTTGCAATACTGTATTATTCTGAGAGCAAAATTCTGCTGAATTCACAGACAGGTGACACTGTGTGGGCACTAATGTATACGGACTTCTCTGTTGTAATAAGGCGGCTATTATTTTTAACACAATGATGCTGAATGTGCCCTAGACTTATCAGTAGGTGTTAGCTAAGACTGGGCTTAACTCTTTGGGATCTGATTTAAGCGAATCCTTGTAGCCCAATCAGCGATTTCCAACCTCAAAAAAAAAATATTCTAGTCTTATTTTTACTTTTTAAAATTTATTATTATTATTTACTGCTTTCACCTCCCTTCCCCTCTTTCCTGGTGTGTCTTTACAACGATCCCTTTTGCATCCAAATTCTTCTTTACACGGAAAGGCACATTTCGCCCATCGTCTCGGGGTTGTTGACTTACCGCTTCACTCATGGAGTCTGGGGGCGCTGCTCCCTGTGCTTTGCCTGTGTCTTCAAGGGCTGCATATGGCAGTATGATTGCTGCAAAACAGGACATTCTCTAATAAGCAGTGACGGTGCTGGGCCGGGAGGGGACATTAGACTTGGCCACACGACGCAGAAGAGAAGCGCTGGTCCTTGCTGGCCTGAGTGTACACGACGCGCTCTGGCACGCATGCGCACAAAGCAGACGCTGCCCTTGCGTGGAGGGGAAAGGCGGTCCTGAGCATGGGCGGGGTCCGCAGTGCATTGTCATTATCTGCCTGCAGATGATCCACTTTAGGGATTATCTCGAGGACGCAGCCGCCTTTGGTCCATTTGGCCTTAGCACCATCCTTGCTTCCGTCCCTCGCCCCTGGCCCCTGCGTGTGGCCTGCAGTCCTGCAGTTGCAGGGAGGAAATCGGGATGGAGAGACCACTGCATCCCTGGGCAGCTATTTCTGTCAAGTGAAAGGCCATTTAAGCAAAACACTTAATTACCTTTCCTCCTCCCTGCAACCCCCGGGAACGCAGGAGCCAGTCCGATAATGAGCTTAGGGAGAGAGCGAGCCGCTGGCGAGGGCCGAGATTTTCATCAGGCTGCGGAGTGACCTCACGCGCTCCCACAGCGACCTGGGGAGCAGGCAGAAGAGCACGGAAGAAGCCGGCTCCTCGGTAGCAGGGCTTCCTTATTTCACCCTTCATGGGGCAAATTCCTAGAACATTAGAGAGCTTCTAACTGCCAGGCAAAGCAGCCAGGACTGGCCTTGGATTAGCCAGCCTCTGGTGGAGGCTACTCCCTGTACTCAGCTGGGCATCTTCCCTGCACTGTCATCGCCAGCTACCTTAACCCTCTGGGCGTCTGATGAAATCAGGCCATGGCACTTGGAGGGTCTCTAAGGTATCTTTAAATTCTGTAATGCTGAAAAATTGCTTTTAAGTGTAGGGGGTTGGGAAGATAGGGTCCCCTCCATGCTGGGGGCCAGGCTGCAGCTGGGGGAACGAGTGTAGTTGAATTCTCCAGGGTGGGGGACGGGACAGCGGAGGCTACCCTCCTGGGGCTGCCGGAGCCAGTAGGCAGGGTCCTGCAGGAAGAGAGAGAAGGACCTGAGCTTGAAGGTAAGGGAAGGCGCCGGCCTGCTGAACGAGCCTGGCCTCTTCGGAGCTCACAGCCTCGAAAGGGTGACAGCTTGCCTGCCCCTGGTTAGCTTGCTGGGCGTCGTGGTTTGGCTCCCATCCATTTTGACCTCAGTGTGTCTCATGACTTCTGTCCCTTTGTTTGCTCTGCGTAAACCACGCATCTGCCCCGTGCCAGCCGGACACAGGACGGAAGCCTCATAGCGTCCCGCCCACTGCCGCAGCCCCACCACCTGGCCCTGTCCGGTCGCCGCCCACTGAGCCCCGCCCCACGACTGGAACGTCAGCCCACGCACGTGTCCCCTGCTGTCAACCGTCCCGCCTGCCCTCTGGGGTCTGGCCGCACCCCTCCTGGCCCGCGGCTGCCACCTTGCCTCGAGCTGGGCTGCGACTCCATGCTGCCTCCTAGTCCCTGCATAGAGATTGTTGGTGAGAGGAGTCGGAGGGTGAGACGGAAGGGGGACTTAAGGCCACCACACCCCAGGGGGACCCTGCCTGGGGGACTGAGAAAGTCAGTCCATTTCATTCATGCATCAGATCATCGAGGGCCTATTACAGCAGCCCTAGGGCAATGCGGCAGCACTGAACACAGACAAAGGCCCCTCCCCCTGCAGAGTCCAGTGCTGACGAAACAGACGGGCCTAAAAGAAGGATGCCAAATAGATAAATAAATAAATAAATAAAATGGGTATTATAAAAAAGACCTAAAATAAAAAAGAATAAGTGCATTAGAATGTAACTACTACTGTGGAGAAAAATAAAGCCGTGAAGGAAGCTAGGAAGTGTGACAGCCATCAAGGGGCTTACAGTGTTAGTTCGGGTGGGCAGAGGTCTGGTGGAGAAGGGGCATTTGATTAAACATCTAACAGACAGGAGGAAGGATGCCGTGCAGCTATCTGGGCAAAGAGGGCTCTAGGCGGTGCAACAGCATGTGCAAAGGCCCTGAGGCACAATGGTGCTTGGTCGGTGACAGGAACAGTAAGGACGCTGGCAGTGGCTGCAGCCAGAGGCGGCTCTGGGCAGAAGATCACATCAGGGAGGCCACGGGCAGGGACAGCCGTGGGGAGGAGTGGAGGGCTTTGCAGACTATTTATTGTAAGAGTTTTGCCCTGAGTGAGTTGAGGGTCACTTCAGGGTGCTGACCAGAGGACGTCATTATTTGATTATGTTCACGGGTTTAGAGAACAGCAAAAGAGGAGCATTTAGGTGGCAATTGTTCTCCCACTGGTGCCACATGATATGATGTGGCCCAGCCTGGCAATGGTGGAGGAGGCGAGAAACAGGAGAAGGCATTGGAGGTGCACTTTGTGGGGGCGTGGTCAGGGGCCCAGGGCCGTGTGTACGTGTTGATTTGACGTGCCTCTTCCTTATCGGGGCGGAGGGAGACTCTGGAGCTCATGAATGAGCAGTAGACACATGCAGATTTGGTGTCCACAGCAAATAGATGACATTTCAGATCACCAGACAGAAGGCAATTGATTCCCAATGGAGTGCAGGCAGAAGACAGCAGAGAGAGAAAGAGAGGTCAAGGCCTGAGCTTTGAGGAGGCCAGGGAGCCAAGGAAGACCAGATAAGGAGACTGGGGACGAAGGGACCACCAGGAGCAGGGGGTGTGCCAGAGGCAGGCGCGGCCTGGAGGAAGGTGTGGTTACCCATGTTGGTTAAGATAAAGCCTAAAAATGGAGGCCACTATGGAGCCAAATTTTCCGTGGAGAAAACCTTCTCGGTATGATCTGAAGGCCCCTCAGGGGCGGGCTTGTGGGGCCAAGCCTGGCCAATCACAGGGAAGAGTTCAGTTATGGGCCCAGGGCCCCCACTGAGCCAGCTGGGCTTCTCTCCAGACATTTCCTCCTGGAGCTGGTGGGGTAGACCTGCTCCTTCCCCTGGAGTTGTTTCCTGTTGGGATGCAGGTGGTGGCCTTAGCAGACGTCTTGCCTGCACCTCGGTAGCTCACTCCTTCTAGGATGGAGAGAGATAAATCTCTGACAATAGCATTTGACCCAGCTCTGGATCCAGCCCTACTCAAAGCCTGCTGCTCCCTTGGACTAAGTTTCATTTCCCAGACAATAAACTCTCTCTTTTAAGCTAGTTTTGTCTTTTGCACCCAGAAGTACAGAACCACTCCAAGGGGATTTCTCTGAAGACCGCTACTCAACATGGGGGGGAAGTGCGCTAAAGGGCTCACTGACTAGCAAAGACGAGCAGACACCGGCTGTCCTCACGGAGCAGCCCCGTAAATGAGACCTTACCGAGCAACCCCTGGATTCAGGACTATTCTTAGCTGCCTGGAATTAGAGGACCAAACAGGGTCACCTCTCCGCCGCCTCCCATAGCAGTCTCTGACGCAGACCTGAAATCTGGGGCAGGTAAAGTTGCAGCCAGCCAAGCTGAATGAGGGCATCAGGTTCCACTTGTGACCTAAGAGGTGGCATCCTGTGGGGCCACCAGGGCTCGGTACTGGGAGTTCCCTAGGAGATTATGAAAGCCACAGCGGGGGCTTAGAGGGGGACAAGAGTCAGCATCTGCGGAATGCAGATGAAGTAATGGGAAACCAGGGCACGGGGAAGCAGTTGCTAAAACAAACTGACTAATTCTGCTGGATGAGGTTTCTGTGTCCCGGAGCTGTTTTTAAAGGGCCAGCCACACACAAATTGCAGCGTCTTAAAGACTCCTGGAGTCGAGTACAGATCCATTTATGCTGGCTTTCAGCTCTGAAGAGTCAGGATGCCACCTCTGGGTGTCTTCTCAGTGTGGTGCAAGGGAGAGCAATTTGTCTTCACACCTCTCCTGGGTCCGTGAGCAGAGGTTGTTCAGTCTCTCTCAAGGCTCCCCCACCTGGCAGCTGCATGACTCAGCTCTGGGAATGGCTTTGATCTTCTCACCCTGCACCCTGACAAAAGTAAATTATGCTCCAGGGATGATCCCTGGTTACCTATGCACGTAAACCAGTTACGACTTCAGAGACCCCTGCAATATTTACGCACCAAAGGTCTTGGTATGAACCCCTTCCATCTCAAATGGTTAGACCTCAGTGCTTATCTGTGAGTATTTCAGGATTACGTTTGTTCTTGGAGAGGACACCTTTAACACTTGCCCTTTCGTCATTTAACTGCGGCGGAGACTTCCCTCCAATCACATACAATACTTTACTCCCATTGCGGAATATGAAGGGTACCAGTTCAATAAACCTCATTAAATGTAGTGTCACACCTTTGAATCTGTAGCATTTGAGAGAAGTGAAATTTCCTTGTTGCTCAGATAATTACAGACATTGCACCTTACTAAACTAAATACATGTGTAGGAAGGGTGAACTTAAAGTGTTTAAGAGAAAAACTGTATGAAACACCCTCCAGCACTTAAAAATGTCACATTGCACCCAACCTTAGCTACACATAAATCTTCTATGCTTATGAAAGCAGGTTTTGGGGTATTTCTGGCTGGCAGGGGTTGTTTAGCCTACTTTGTATTTACTGCAAAAAATAAACAAAATACCCAAAACAAGAAACAACACAAACTATGTAAAAAGCCTATCATTCACCCTTTTTTGCTAATTTACTTTGGTCTTCACCCATAGTGGATCTGAAAAGGTATTTTTACTTTACAACTTTACCCCTCAATGAGATAATATTCTTAGTGCCACAGTTGAATTCTGCTTCCTAAACCATATATAGAAAATGTTTTCCAAACTCGTTCCTCACTCCTAGGTGGGGTATGAATCTCAAGAGAGAAAATTCTGGCAGCTCAGAAGTGGCAGGGTCTTCCTTTCTGGAAGGAAGTGCTCCCTCCTCCAGCCCTGGTGTTTCAGGCTCACAGGGTCTCCGGGAAGGTGAGCAGAACCCAGGCTCTGGTATGCTGGGTAAGGGCATACAAGCTGCTCTAACAGAAAAATCTCCACACCTCCGCCATTTTCCATATTGAACATTTGTGTCTTGGCCATGTAACAGGTCAAGGCTGATACTCCTGGTGGGTGTATCAGCTCTCCTCCAAGACCTGATTTGAGGGCCTGGGTTCCTTCCATCTTGTACCGCTATCAGATTCCATGTGTGACTCCCAAGGCAGTTCCAGGAGTCGAGGTGTCCCAGCCAGCTGTGAAGACACAAGCACATGGAAGATTGCACATGATTTTAGGATCTGGACCAGGGGTTGCTGTGTATCCGTTCTGCTCATTTCCCACTCACCAGGGTAGGACTGATGCCAGACCGTGGCCACACCTCCCTGCAGGGGAGGCTGGGAAATGGGGGTTAGCTATGGATCCATGTGTGGGTCAGTAATGTAAGAGTTTCTGCCTTCTGGGGTCATAGTCAAGAGGCTTTTGACCCTGGCAATGGTCAGGGTCTCACTCTAAAAGTATTTGAGAATACCTGTTGGGGCAGGCCTTACGAGACTGAGTGAATTGTGTTATTAATTTCCTTGCTCTCAGTTTTGCTTTTCTATTTTTATCTCATTGGCTTCTAGATTAGAAAAAAAAATCTTAGAATCATGTTTTCTAATAACATCCTACATAACAAAAGTCTATAGCAAAAGAGGTTGACTTACCACTGTTTTCTTATAAATTATCTGAAAATGAGAGGCTCCAAAGCAGAATATTCTAGAGATCTGACCTGTCTCTTTTTCTGTGAGACCTGGATATCATTTATCGCCAAGTACCTGACTCTCTCTCATAATTCAAGACATTGAACCTGTGTAGACACCCCCCACCCAGGACGGCTTTGAATATGGCCCAATATAAAACTGTAAACTTTCTTAAAAACATTATGAAAATTACACATGGACCTTTTTTTGAGCTCATTAGCTCTCGTTCGTGTTAGTGTATATTATGTGTGGCCCAGGGAAGCCAAAAGGTTGGGCATTCCTGCCGTAAATTATTCTCTTTGGTCCCTTATTCTGTGGAAATAGGGTTAGTAATTCTCTTCTTTTAGGACACTGTAAGGGTTAAGTTAGATATTGAAGAAGTCACCTAACAGTGTCTGACATCAGCCAGACGATCAGTCATCACTGGCTTCCTTCCTGCCTCCCTCCGCACTGGGAGGACCCGTGTGGGGAAGGTGGGGCTTCTGTGAGGGGAGCCGCTTCTCCTTCCCCGCCCCCCAGCCTCCACTCCGCAGAAATCAGGGTGTCTGAGGGCCAGGAGGGAGTAGGAGCCAGACAAAGGCGCATTACCCCCACATGACTGCCTGCTAAGAATTCGGGCTGGAAAAAAGGCTTTTCTGCAGTTGGTTTCTGCTAATTTGGCTCCAAGCACCCAAGAGGCAAGGCTGTCAGTCAACAGGACAAGCCCAATCCCATTGTTCAGTGTAATTTAACTTAGCTAACCGGTGCCGTTTTCTGTGCTCCATCTCTTCTCCTGCCTGTTTTCTTGATTCATCCGCAGCTATCTACTCCGGCCAGCACAGTTTCCGTTGATCAAGCTCTGCTAGCCCTAGCATACTTCACATGCACGTACACACGCGCGCGCACACACACACACACACACACTCACACTCACACGCCCTCCCAGAAAGATCTCGCCTCCCAGGGGCAGGTGGGTGGTACACTGTTTCTCAGGCCATGCTAAGTCCATGTTGAAGGAAAATGAAACTCACTTCGCCCAGCTCTCCTGAAATAAGTTTATGAGAATCAATTATAATCCTTAAATCTTCCCATTCTTACATAGGCTTATTTCTTACTTAGTTCTGGTATCCCACTTTGAGCCAGTCGGAGGAATGAGAAAACTTGCATTGGCGATACCGCACAACTGTGCACCCAGGATGATATTCTGGGATAAATCAGCCAAAGCCTTGGCTGTTTCAGTAGTAATCCTAAAGATCAACAGAAGAAATTGCTTGAAGTGGATGGATAAAATTCTTAGAGTAATCCTGCCCAAGCCCTCTAGAGTTCTTTTATGATGCCTTTATATATTTCAGCCTTTCACCTAAGAAGATTCCACAGTGTCACCAAAATGAGTGTGTAGTGCTGGTGGGAGGGAGTGTGGCCAGTGCGAAAGGGCTTAGAGTTGAAAACGTCTTTTGAAGGAGTGTTGGGACAAAAAGACCCATTGATGCTAAAATTCTGGGGAAATGTTTTAAGTAAATTTCAATGGGATGCAGATACAGGAGCTTTTCTCACTTGGTTGAAAATATCATGGAACGAGAAATGACCCATTGGGCCAGATGAGCGTTGACCTAGTTAGAAACTTGTCCAGTGGTCTGAACTGAGTGGGGCAGTGCCAGCAGGGCTTACGTGAAAGTTGTGGTCTGACAGGCAGGGCAGAGGCTGGCATACAGTCTCTGGCAGTTGGCACTGTGAATTACTCGTGGGTGGAGATTTAAGTGGGTTTGTGCAGGAGGGGATGTGTTCATTGCAAGGAATCAAGAACAGAGAGGGAAACTGGTGTGCTGCTTGAGAAGCACAGAGCCAGAGCTGGGGGCTGGAGTTGTAGTTCATTATCGTCAGTCTTATTTCTCAGCAGGAATCTTTTTTCCACAGTCTTCCTTCCTCTGGTCCAGAATCTCCCAGAACTCCATAGCGAAGTAACAAAAAGAAGCTATATGTGGAGTTTACCTTTGATAGGCCACCAAATTCAGTTCTCCTCATTATCTATTAAAAAGGGGCTTATGTATTTTCAATTGAGGTAGGATTGGCATACAATAAACTGCACATTCTAAAAGTGGATAAGTTACTAATTTTGACATATGAGGCCTGACAATTAAGTTCACAAACTTGCCACTGTGTGCTTACATGGGCAGCACTGTATAAACAACTAGGTAAGGTGTCATAACCTTGATATTTCTGTGTCTCACAGCTGTGTTTGTGTCGTCATGTGATGTTGTCTTCCTGAGTGGCGTTCATTATTGTTGTTGACTGTTTCTATGTGCCATCGCGAGAATGTCGGAGCTTCAATTAGAGCAATGAAGAAACATTAAATTTCTTGTTAAACTTGGCAAGAGTAGAAGTGAAATCAGGGACATGTTAGTCCAAGTTTATGAGGATAATGCTCTGAAGAAAACGGCAGTGTACAAATGGGTTAAATGTTTTTCTGAGGGGAGAGAAAGCATCACTGATGAAGAGAGGTCAGGGCAGTCAGTAATGAGCAGAACTGATAAAAACATTGAAAAAATTAGTCAAATTGTATGTCAAAATTGTTGGCTCACTGTGAGAAACATAGCAAACCAAGTAAACATCAATAGAGAATCAGGAAAATCTTAACTGAAAATCTTGGCATGAGAAAGACGTGTAGAAAAATGGTCTCTAAAGAGCTCACTGATGAATAAATCAAAGGAGAGTTGAAGTTTGCCAAGACCTTTTGGAGCAGCAAGATGATGTTTTGGACCGTGTTATCACTGGTGATGAAACGTGTGTACCAATACGACCCTGAAACAAAGTGTCAAAGTGCATAATGGAAGTCAGTCAATGCTTCATGACCAAAAAAGTTCTGTCGGTCTGAATCAAGAGTCAAAACAATGTTGCTAACCTTTTCTGATAACAGAGGGATTGTTCATTATGAATTTGTACCACCTGGACAGTCAACCAAGTTTATTTGCAAGTGCTAAAAAGGCTGTATGAAAAAGTTAGATGAAAATGATCTGAACTTTTTGCCAACAACTCATGGCTCTTACATCATGAGAGTGTACCAGCTCACATGGCAATGTCCGTGAGGGAGTTTTCAGCCAGTACACAAATAACTGTATTGGAACACCCTCCCTACTCACCAGGTCTGGCCCCCCAGTGACCTGAAGATAAAGGAAATATTGAGAGGAAGACATTGTGATGATATTCAGTACATCAAGGGTAATATGATGACAGCTCTGATGGCCATTTCAGAAAAAGAGTTCCAAAATTGCTTTGAAGGGTGAACTAGGCACTGGCACCAGTGCATAGCTTCCCAAGGGGGGTACAGTGAAGGTGATGATAGTGATGATACTCAGCAGTGAGGTAATGTCTGTTCAAATCTTTCATTCATTGTTTTTGAGTTGTTGGCTCTAATTATTGAGTCTTGAGAATTCTTTATATATTCAGGATGTAAGACAATTATCAGATCTATGCCTTGTACATATCAGGTGGCTTGTCTTGAATCTTTTTAACAGTCAATGTGCATTCATTCTGCAGCCTCTCTTGCTGCCAGGTGGGGACATGTGACAGTTTTTACTCAGGGAATGTGAGTAGAAGTGACATGTGCCACTTCTGAGCTCAGCCTTTAACACAGTGTGTGTGCTTCTCCAGGTTGTCTTTTATGTTCTCCCACCAGTGACCTGGCATTGATCATGCTGGTGAGGACAAGCCCTGGGGACTTCAGAATGACCTTGGGCAGCTGGATCCTTCACCTTCGGACTATTGCATGGTAGAGAGATATAAACTTCTGTCTTCTTTTAAGCCAGGGAATTTTGGGGTCCCTCTTAGCTCGTAGCAGCTTGGCCCTTCCCCTAACTTATATACCAAGAAAGCTGTTTCTTCTTCCTTCTTTCTTTCCTACTTTGATCACTTTCCAATAGAAGGTTAGGTTGTCTGGTCTGTGGATAAATTCATTTTTTTTAGATAAGAGAATAAAAATGTCTTGAGCAACCAGTAAGATACCGCGTTACATATTTGGCCTGAAAAGAGTAATAAAACCCAATTCTTGCTCTCGAGACACTGAGAGTCTAATGAAAATCTTCTGATTTAAGTTTCTGTCTAGCCAGTCTGCAGTCATAGAGTTGGTTGTTCAGCAGTTTAGGAACAAGATTTTGCTGAGCTTCGAAGAACCTAGAAAAATGTAGAAATTTGGCTCTTCCAATTCATGTTTTTCTCTTGACATTCTGCAGGAAATCACATTAAGGTAAAACTGAACTTTGACCCCCCCATCTGCCAAATGAGAAGAAGGTCTCCACGTCTCAGGACCTGGAGCCCTGTATTCACTGCGGGTCTCCCCAGGTTAGGTGACATTGTGCAGGTGCCATTCGAGTTCTTATTATGGGACTCTTGATGTAATTCAACTAACTCTCTTCTCTCAAGAACCTGATTGATGTTTATAGATGAGGAAACAGATTCAGAGACAAAAGCTAACCTGTCCGAGGCCACAGAGCCAGACTGGGACAGAAGCAAACCCTGAAACGAGTCCTGCTCCACAAGTCCCAGCCCTTTCCTGCAGCTCTGCCACCTTTCCTGGGAGCAGCCTTGGACTTAGATCATTCAGAGGATTGCTTCGGGCCTTTACTCTTCACAGAACATATGCTTTCTGGTTCTGATCCCACAGCCTCCTCAGCCCCAGGCTTGAGACCAGCCTCTATTACTCAGAAGAACTAGTGAAACTCCATACTACTTTCTATTCAAGCATCAGCATGTTTGACTTTTGTATCTTAATCCAGAAAGTGCCCTGTGTTTATAGAACAAAACTCCAGCTTCGTTCTGAAACTGAAATGACAGTTGGTACGTGGAAAACGACTGAGCCCAGGTCCTCACTTTAGCATAATCCGAAGTCGGTGTTTCTGGCTGGATACTTCCAGTACCAGGCTGATATCTCGGTAAGGGCTTTCAGACAAACCAGACCAGGGGAAGAGGAAAGAGACTCTTTCTATTTCTTGTTGTTCCAGATCAGATAACGTGGCCTGATTAGTTCCTCCGCCATGAATTCATACCACACGTACCCACATGCCAGCCCTTTGCTAAAAGGCCATCAGCTATATTGCTTCCTGCACAATCACTCATATTTTGCCTTGCGCCTTCCCTTCCCCACCTCTGTTTCCGGCTCCTCCCTCTGAGTTAGCAGAACGCTTGCAAAGAAAATGTGTCAACAGGTGAAATTTATAGGAGTTTCCTAGCCCACACAGAAATGTGAACCACAGGCATCCCCAAAGGAGAGATTTTCTTACCCAGACACTTACCCTCTTGAATATGCCCTGATTCATTCACATGTGAGTTCTCTAGAGAAACCGGTTATCTTTTTTATGGAATCAGAGTGTGTGGAGCGCCCACCGGGAAAGTGGGGCTCTCATGACAGCCGGTGGGATTATTTAGTTGCAGCTACAGAAAAGCCCAACCCAAGCTGGCTTAATCAGAAAGGGAATTTATTGACTCAGAAGTTGAAAAGAGAATGTAGCCTCAGACACAAATTCATTCCGGGCTCAAGCGTATCAGTAACACCTGCTTATATTTTTAATCTTCATTTCTTTGTTCTGCCTTCCACTATGTTGAGTTTAGCCTACAGTGTTATGGGTACCAGGAAGGTCCCTGCTAACCCATTCATTTCCTTATGTTTGAGGTCACAGGTCGTGAGTGACAGTCTCTTTCCCAGAAGACACAGTGAAAATGTCATGGCATCTCCTTGGCTCTGACTGGGTCACATATGATCTATGAATGTCAGTGAACAGGGGAATGAAACATGCTGATGGTTTAGGCCCAGGTCCTGAGTTCTACCCCTGGAGCTGGGTGTGGAGTCAGCTTTCATGAGACTGTATGGAAATCGGGCACAGTTACCATGGAGACTCTGGCAATGTTCACTGCAGTGCATTTTACCTTATAAGAAATGATGTGTTTGTGTCACACAATGTTTTGTCCCCACTGCACAAGCCAGTTGTGTACCTTGAACATAGCCAGCATCTACTCACATGAAATTAGAATTCACATCCAAAGCCAAGCTGACTTTAGGTTATCCACTGATTTCACTTCCAGAAGTGAGGGTAGTTTGCCAAAATTTTGGTGTAATTGGGTCAGCATAAAACACTGACTCAAAAGTTTAGCAACATCTATAGCAGAACCACTTTATATTCCTTAAAGCAGGGATGTCCAACCTTTTGGCTTCTCTGGGCCACACTGGAAGAACTGTCTTGGGCCACACATAAAATACACTCACACTAATGATAGCTGATGAGCTAAAAATAAAAAGTTCCGTGGATAATTTTCATAACGTTTTAAGAAAGTTTACGAATTTCTGTTGGGCCCATTCAAAGCCGTCCTGGGCTGCATGAGGCCTGTGGGCCGAGGGTTGGACAAGCTCGCTTTAATTAAGGCATGAAGGTCCCCACTGGTTTGGTATTGAAAGCTATTACGATACGCCTTTCTTAATGGTTTTACTGAGTTGTTGTTTTTGTTTCCTAAGATGACTGTGATACTTAATTGTAAGAGCCCCGGCAGCCTGATCATGCTGGTTCTGGAGCGGGTGAAATTGATTATGGCAGAAACTTGAAACCTGGGAAGTCCTTGGAAGTATTTTGACGATATTGAGGTACACATGACAAAAGCAGTTCTTCTACGTCGTTCTTTCTTCCAGTCATTCAACTTCTCCATATGTCTTTCTAAATAAACACGTGGGATTAGGTCATTCATTTTTCTTGCTAACCCTTGACCTTAAATGTTCAAACTTTTATCCACTGAACAATTGTTACTAGTTATGTATTTTCTTTCTTCAAACACTTTATTGTTGTGTGTATCAGTCCCTTTCTAAGCACTTCACATGTATTATTTAATTTCTTCCACATAACTAATCTGAGACAGAGGGACTACAGTGGTACCTCAGTACTTGTTAATTGGCTCCTGGAGGGTGTGTGTGTGTGTGTGTGCGTGTGTGTGTGTGTGTGTGTGTGTGTGACAAGTACCCAAAACGACAAGTACCAAGACAAAATTTTATGGTAAAAAATATTTCAAGTACCAAATTCGACAAGTTTCAAAGCAGTCTAGTACTAAGGTATGACTGCATTATCATTCCCGTGGTACACAAGATGAAGCAGACCTAAAAGAGGTTTAATTTCTTGCCCATGGTCACACAGTTCAATCTTAAAACAATGCTATATAAATGAGACCAGGGCTTTACCCCTGCCCTGCACTGTACAGCACAGACAGACAGACCTATACATAAAGCAGCACATGCCATGTTGGCCATGATAATGATCTGCACAGGGGAATCAATAGCTTCTTTAAGGTTTTAATACTATTTAAATATGACTGCAACTTCAGGAGATGCAAAGCTTTGTAAGTTAGGCATATTAATTGTACCTATCTCATAGGTCTTTGTGAGGGCTAAACACACAGCAGAGGGTACAGGCCTGGGTGCATGGTACCCAATGGGCGGTTGCTGCCAGGCTTCTAGTGCATTCAGATAGACTTTCAGTCTCTCTCCTTAGGGCTAATTAGTTAGAAGACTGTTTCCAGACCTCAGCACTCCTCTGAAGACCTATTGGCAATTCTCGTGCTCTCCCTCTCAGCAGACAACCTCGCCTCATGAGTCACTGGGGAAATTGAGGTCATCCGTGTGCTTTATGGTAACTTCCCATTCTCTGCCTACAATTTATTTACACCCACGTCTGTCTGTCCTCCGAGCCTGGCTTCCGGCCAGCAAATACAAGGTGGCTTCCTTCCAGCCACGCCAAGCCCCTCTGTTCATCTTTCTGCTCCCCCACTCCCAGGGGCCTCTCCGATTCCTTAGTTCCATTTCTAAGAGGCTCCTCTGCCTAAGAATGGGTTTCACTCTGATTGCTCTGGGAGCCCTGCAGCAGCCCCCTAGCCTGCCTTGCATTGCCATCTGCCCTCTTCCACAGTGTGGTCAGGAGGAGTCTTTTAACATGGAGGGTCACCGGCCATTCCCAGTGCACTAGCTCCAACTCTCCTTTTCACTGTTTCCGGAAATCCTAACAGAATGTGAGTAATTAAGGGTGATATTAAATCCCACTTCCTACCCCCTCCCCGCTTGTCCTCTGGAAGTCCCTCATTGGCATGGCTGAGTATTTATTAACAGTAACACATTTCTCAGGTGCATCTTACAACAGGTAGGGCACCTGCATCAGTGGGGGGAGATACCCCGACTCAGTCACCAGGCTGGCTCTCTCCTCTGGTCCTCCTGTGCCTGGTCTGCACCTCCACTTCCGCTCTCCTGGTTCATTTCTCCCTCCCCCACTAGCACACCTTGAAAATCAGGTTCACCTTGACCTCCTCATTGCTGACGTCATTTGCCCTTTGACAGTGTCCCTGCTGCTTGCCTTCATACTCCCCACCATGTACCCCTGATTTTCCTCATAGCACCCAAGTGGTTCCTTGATTCTCTCCTGGGAGGACTCTTGTTCTACCTGTGCCTCGAATGCCTGTGGCCCAGGGTGCTGAGCCCTGAGTACCGCTTACTCTCCCAGCTCCCCAAGCTCTCTGTGGGTGATTCTACCTCCTTGAATATTTTGCATACATTACACTTATCATTTTAGTGTTATCCTCTAGGCCTTCTAGAGTTTTAGCCCATCATCGTTGAGGTTTGCTTACTGGGCTATAGGTGTTATTCCAAGAATTGTATCATGATTTTCCTAGTTATTATTTTTTTGTTTTATTGCCCATAGTATTTCTGAGGACAGCACTATTTTGACAACATTTAAAGATGAAGCAGCACATTTTCTTAAGTCTTGAAGAATTTCTGGTTGTTTCCCTATCTTCCACCCTAATACATGCTGACCTTAGCATAGGTCCCTCAAGTTCAGAGGCCTAAAGGGGCCCTTCTGAATCCCAAAGAGAAAACAGCCTTTTGCTGGGGCCCTTCTTTGATCTCTGCTGTGGGGGAGCATCACCCACCAGCCCCTCTTCCTTCTCACTGACTTCCACAAGCCTCTCTTGAACCCTCCTTCCCCTCCTGCTGCTCACGCCCTGCTGCCTGTGAGCAAATGAGGATTTTTAAGACTTGCAGGCGCAGCTCTGTTCAGTGGAGGTGGCAGTAAAAAGAGAAGGGCTTATACTTATGGCACATCCTTAAAAGAGGATAGCATGATTTTTCTAGAGAAAATCATGACTCTCATGCTGTGTTGGGAGTGAGATTATTCTCCCAAAGCACATCTGTATTAGTTTCCTGTAGCTGCTATAAGAAATTATCAAAATCTTGGTGATTGAAAACAACAAAAATTAAGTTTCTTATAGGTTTGGAAGCCAGAAGTCTGAAGGGAGTTCCTTTGGGCCAAAGTCAGGGTGTCAACAAGACTGGTTCCTTCTGGAAGCTCTCAGGGAGAATCTGCTTCTTTCCCTTTTCTAGCTTCCGGAGGTGGCCCCTTCCTCACATCACTCCCACCTTGTTGCTTCCATTGCCATATCCCTTACTCCCTCTTCTCCCTCTTACAGGCCAGATCTTCCCCTGCAACCCTCTTGTACTGACGTGTGATTACATTTAGGGTCTGCAAGGTCAGTGGTTTTCAACCGCTGGTTCACAGAAATTTCCTGCAGGTCTGTGAACTATTTTCGTATTCTTAGGATGTATTTCTAAGAGAAGAATAGATTTACTTCAGTGTGATTTAAACTATTCCACAGATGACCTCTCCTATTTCAAGATCCTTAATTTCATCATATATGCCCAAACATTTATAGGTTCCAGGGATTGGGACACGCCTATCTCTTGGGGACACTATTTAGCATACCACAGTATCATACACAGAAGTCCATCTGCCTTTGACAACTCACTCACATATCTTTGTGTCACATCTTGAGTTTTATTTTGATCATAGAATACTAATTCCTTCACATATATGTATACATTACTTTATATCTATGACAGAAAATGCTTTATTTATATATTTTATGTATGTATGATATACACACATGAAAATTTATTTTCAAAGTCAACCTTCAAGGTATACTGACACATCCTAAAGAAAGAAAACCCATTTAGAGGGTGTAGTTTCTGTCATCAGTGTTTCTGCTTAATTTCACATAATACCAACATCGTATCTTCTTTCAGCCTGTTGAAGGGGGGACCATATAAGGACACGTAAATGCATCACGGGAGGGGTCTGAGCTGTGGACAGGTGTTGGGCTGGCTGCTCAGGTGTTGGTAAAGGCACTTACCTTCTCTCTAGTCTCCTAAACTCCAAAACCCAGAGAGACCGATGCCCTACCTGCCTGTTCCATTGACTGTACCACTCCAGCTCACCTCCTCCTTACCTGCTCATCCTGCGGTTTCCTCAGCTTTGTCCACTACCTTCAATGTCCAGTTGGAAATATTTCCATTCAGCTTCTGTCCTCTGTCCACTGCCCTGCTTCGTGACTTTCTTCTCTGGGAATCTTACCCCTGCCCACGGCTTCAACTTTCATCTGAGGGAGTGAATTCCAGACCCGTGTTTTTAATGTGGAATACTAAAACTAATATATTCATTTGATAGTTTCTCAAGTGCCTCTACTATTTCTCTTGGTTTAAGATGTTTTAATGAGTATGTTTTAATTTGTAGCAGTTATATATATTTTAATGACCCATTCTGGTCAAATTTTTGGTATGGGAATGCTCTTGTAATAAACATACACATGAAACAAACCATACTTAATATATTCAGGTGATCTATTTCACTTTTAAAAAGAGATACACCCAGAAAGATGCACTGAAAATTGTGACTAAATTAGCAAAAACCTTGATTTAGAGTGTTAAACTTTAGAACAGAGATTTAAACACAGCTAATGGGTCCATTCATTGCTTCTCATATACAACATCAAAAGGGTTTTGATTATGATGTTCATACAATAAATGAAGTCACATGTCTCAGCTCATACCTTAATGTAAAATAAAAGACTATCATTCACCATAAGTATTTGTTTGCTAACAAACAAACCATCTTCCAAATAGAACTGCTTAGCTGTTATTTTTAGGTCAAATTTCTCAAATCTAGGAAAAGCAAGCTCACTGAAATAATAAATTACAAGTGAAATGAGTATAAAGTGAAGGCTTTCCTTCACTGAAGTCTATATACAGAGTCCAGTAGAAGTAAAGACAAAATCTGGGTGGTTTAAAATATATTTCACAAATATACTATGACATGTTTGTGGACTCTAACACCACACACACAATGTGTGCTCTAGTTGGGCTATGCTGGCTGTTTTTACATTCAAAAAAGGACAGGGGTATCAATTGTGCCAGACCCTGTATTTTTCAGTATTTGGCTATCATTTATCGATAATAGTATGTTACATGTAGTTTTTAGCATTTCCTCTGAGTTGAGTTCCTTTCATGTGATTTTTATACTTATTATCTTATGATAAGGAATGGAAGCAGTTACATATCATTAGGTTTCATCTCTGAAGTAAAAGTTTCTTAAGACAACCCTTGTAAGTTTCAGTTCATTTGCTGGTTAAATGGTTGTCAAGTTCAGGAAGAATAAGATATATATCCTGTGCTCCTAAATCTCTTTAGGAAAAGTCATTTTACAATCTCAATATTAGACAAATTACCTACATTGCTCGTGCTTATCATAATTTCTGTGCTTGTGGGAATTACTATATTTAGTGGTGTAAGACATTAGTGCTGTTTTAAGTGTATAAACCATAGACTTTCAGATTTCCTTTTATTAGCTTTTTCTACATCCATGACAATGTTTGAAACACATTTATCAGAAGATACGTTTGTGAGGCACTAACAAACTCACAGTTTGGACTCATCTGCAGAAGTGAGCCATGATGCTTGATAGAATCTATTTATTTATCCTGCCTTCCCCATTCACAGAACTCACAGAGTGCTTGCCAGGTGCTACATACAACTATGTATCTCTAAAAAGATAGACATTATTTTGCATAGAGTTTGTCCTTCATGACCCAATATTAAAAATTGCAAAGAAAAATAAGACATGCAAATAAATTCCATCTCTCCCATTAGATCATGAGACCTGTGATGAGAAAGCTCAGCCTATCCTTTTTTCTGCAGAAAAAGTGAGCTCTTGGGTCTGATTTTGACCTGGGTTTGAACCTGGACTCTTCTCTTTGCTCGCAGCATGATCATTACCAAGTTACTGAACTTGTTTGGCCTCTACCTTTTCATCTTTAAAATAACGTGGCGATGGAGGTGGGGTGGAAATGATAGTTACCTTGCAGGGTTGTCTGTAAAAACAAACATGCATTTAAAGAGGCTATCACTTAGTAGGCATTTATTTACATAGATAATTGAAATGAATACATACCATGGGAATTCAGAGAAAGGAAAACTTACTCCTGGCATGGTTAAAGAACCAGGGCTCCTGAACAGTGTCTTGTTTTAGAGAATCTGGAGAATGGGTGCACTCCTGAAACAGAAAATGACTCCCTCCCTTTTAAAATGTTTTTCTATTCCTTTCCCTCTTGTTCAAGTGGGCACACGCCATTTCCATGATCATGTGGTAAGCTTCACTTATACTTCATCCAAAGGCAGTGTGCCATCGATGGCCCAGCTTGTGGGGAAGGATCTCAAGCAGTGGTACGTGACGGGAGGCGCCGTGGATTGCTCAAGGAGAACCAATGGATTCAGGGTTTGAAGCCAGACAGACAGTGGCAGGTGGCTGTTTGCACATAGCCATCCGTGGCAAATCAAAGAGGTGTGAGGAGATCATTCTCCCTGGAGGCCACTTATTTCTCTATAGCTGGAAGGGCAATGAGTTGATCAGGACCAAAAGTTCGAAAGAGTTATGACAGATTAGCTAAGCACCTCTAAGTTTAGCTGGATAAAAATGCATGCGCACTGTCCAGTGTGACAAAGATACGACCTTCATAGAGGTTGAAAGGGGAGGATCACAGCTGAGCTAATAAGGCTGTTACATTCCTCAGAGGCATGACATGGATCCAAATGAAAATGAAATAAATACCTTTTACAGTGGTTACAACGTCTTAACCTTAAACTATGATCGAAACTAACTCTAAGTATGATGCAAGTAAAGGTATTTCCCAAGTTATAAACACCTCATTTATGACTGTCCAAGTGTGAATGATTGGTTGGACACTGGTTTCCCTCAAATATCCCAGCACCCCTCTTTCCATGTCCCCCCATACTTGGAAAGCACCCAGCTGTCTTGGGCCAGTGGTGCCCCCTGATGACCAGTAGAACGTGGTGGGCTCTGTGCCTTGGAAGATGGGGGTTCTTCCCCCTTCTTTTCACAGCCCAACCAGGTTCAGGTACAGCTGTTCTCACATGTCCTATTTCACTTCCTTCCTGCTTCCCCTAAGTCTTCTTATTCTTGTCCAATGAGATCAGAAAAAAAATGAATATTAATTTTTCTAACATGAGTTGATTCTGTGGGATGAACCAAGGAATACCGAGTCTGGCCTTTATTCAGTTTGAAATCTAAAGAAGAAAAATCATTTATTTCTGTCTGCGTGTCTGTCTGTTTGCCTATCTATCTATTTAGTCAACATGAAATGAAGCAGGTGATGAAAAGTCAGTTTTACAAATTTATTTGTTTCATTTATGTGTCCTCCTCTTTCTCTTTAAACCATTTTATAGCATCTGGTCTGTTGATAGGTTTTTGCCTTATTACTTTGACTATGTTCTAGTTTTCAGTCACTCACTGGTAGGGGAAATGTGTGCCACGGGGTGGGCACCTCTGTCTTTCAGTTGCCTTTGCCCTTTTTCCTGTGAAATTAGACATCCCCCGGGAAAGGGCCAAGGCCACCGCACTGGGGAGCCTGATCTCTCCCGCCTTCTGTGCTTCCACTTCCTGACTCCTGAACACATCCCTGAGCTTTTCTGCAGTGCTGGCAGGATCAAAAGTCAGGCAAAGACGATCTGGGTTCCATTTCTATTGCGAAATAATTGTCTTACCTGCCTGATAACACACACGTACATTCCTGCTAAAATCAATGTCCTAAGCACTCATTCACGCCCCAGAGATGATGATGAATGTACCAGATGCTTACACGCTGTGGTGAGATCATGAAGATGGCTGGAGCAGGGCAGCTGGCCAACTGTTTGGGGGGGGGGGGGGCTGCGTCAGGAGGATGAGTCATTCCAGCAGCTCCTGCTGTCCCACCCGATATTGGTTTTGATATGTCCCACTGGAAGAAAGCCAAAGCCCCTGCACCAAAATGGGGGCCCATTTTTCATCTTTTGGCAATAGTGGACTTCCTCTATCACCCCTGCCCCCACCCTCGCCCCCTGCAAGCCTCCCTGCAAGCCTCCAGCAGGCCACTACGAGCCTGCGCCGGCGAGCGGCGTCTCCCCACGCCGCGGTGTGCTGCTTTGTTCTGAGGCGGGACGCCGCTTCAGGCTTTATTCCGTCCTGGAACACTTACCAGATTGTGTTACTGAGTCTGGGTCAGGCCGCAGATAACCAACCGTTCTCAAAATCGACACCATTCAATGCTTCCTGGGCTCCTCCAAGTCAACGAGCCCTCTAGGAGTCCCAGAGCTTCCGCCAGCAGGCCAGGGTTTGAGGCGGTGCTGGAAGGGGCGGAGAAGGAGGAGCGGCGCTCGCTCTGGGGAAGCGCGGGGCACGCCCTGCCTGCGCTCCCGGAAGCTGGTGGAGACCACGCGGAGCCACGTGACTGGGATGTCGGCGCGGCCCGCGGGCTCTGACTGCATGCGAGCTGCCGCGTTGCCATGCAGTGGGCAGGAAGGCGGCTCGCGTCCTGGGGTGGCTTTTGTGTTCTTCAGCTGGCCTGTGCTGGCCTGACGTGGCATCAGACCACCCCTGCTGTCCTATTATCTTAGCAAGGAGTGCTGGGGCTGGAGGAAGCCCAGCGGAGCGCTGATCTGAAGTTTTACGTGGAGTCGGGTCCAGGCGTTCCTGAGACTGTCTCCAAGGCCATGTTGGGGGCCAGCCTGTCCCCCCTCCCCCACCAGTGCGGCGGCCTGCCTGAGGGGTGCACGAGGCGGCTGACAAAAGAAGCTGCGTGGTACAGGCTGTGGGAAGGAGAGACGTTTGTTTATTTTGCATTTCGCAGTGTGGTTGTTCCCGTGTGTGTGTGTGTGTGTGTGTGTGACCAAGGTTCCACACGGCACAATTGCCCACTTGTGTGATGTGATGCGCGCTCCAGGGATTACATTGTACTTTTATTTGCTAAATTGGGAATGCTTTGGACTGGGGCACCTGGCTGCTCGGAGTTGTTTGTTTATCGGCCGGCTAGACTGGGGCCAGCCATGGTAGGATGTGTGTTAATCAGACATTTTTATGTGTATTAACCAGGCCACTCCATCAATCTCCGTTTGCCAACTAACCTTGTTGGGCTAATGTTTCCCAAATAATTTTCCAACAAATTGGGTACCATTGCATCAAAAAAGTTATATACGTGTATTTTTCTCATTACGCTTCAAGTTTTCAAAGCCAGGACCCTATGATAAGTATTACATGTTAAAGTGGAGAGCTACAAAATCAAATTAGACCAGTTAATTCTAATACCTTTAGAATTTTCTGAAGGTTGAGAAAAAAAAGTAGGTAGGAATAATTTACCTAACATGCCAAAGACCAAAGCATTATTTCTCTGAAACAAGTTATTTGGAAAAACGGAAAACATCTGGTTTATATTATAAAATATAAGAGTAGAAAAAGTAGCACAATCTTTGAGACATCAGCTTTTACGCTTCTAGAATTTTATAATCATTCCATCCCTCTTTCTTTAAAAACCAAACCAAACCTCTGTTTTTACTATTTATGTTTTATTCAGCTGTTGGGGAGGGGCCATGGTGGGAAGTCAGGGGACATGCCACAAATGATATTAAGTGATATTAGTGTGATTTCTTTCTTTTACTTTTTCATATCTCAATTCCCTGGCCGTTCAATTTAGTTCCTGAGGTGCTGACAGCTGGTAATATGCTAAACTGCAATCCACTTTTCAGAAGTTATTGATATTTCCTAGCTGAGGTTTAATGGTGTGACTTGGCTTAGGTGAAAATGTGCCAGGGTCTTGGGTCTGTTATACTTCCAGGAACCAGAAACCGAGTCCTGCCTGGTACTCCCAAGGCAAATGAATCTCAATTACATGTGCCTTTCAAAATGCTTCAACACAGAGCAACAGAGGGACCAAACCGTGACTCTTTCTTCTGGGCTGTTTACGTACTCAGTTTACAAACAATGGTGAGCCCAAGAGATTTAAAATATCCCATTCTACAAAATTAATAGCTGCTTACATGATAGAAAATAGTCCTAATTTATTTTAGCAAAAAGCCATTAGGAAAAGAAAAATAAAAAAGTCAACAGATCTGGGACTGGATAGTGGTGACGTGAATGCACTAAATGTCACTAATGGTAAATTTTATGTTATGTGTATTTTACTCCAATAAAAAAAAGTCAATAGAAAAAGTTTATTTTACTCTAGTGGCTAAGAATGTTGATGTTGATTATCATTGTAGCTGTGGGGTTTCAGTGAAGTGAAGGGAAAAATGAGTGGGGGCAGGGGGTGTACTATTGCAAAGCCCGAGTTATTTATTATTTATTGCTGGCACTAAATTTTATCTATGGCAAGTAGCAGATAATTTGAATATTATTCTTAGTAATTTCTTAGCAATGAGGATTTAATAGTTGTGGTCATTATTTGTAACAAAATAAAATAAAATAAAAATGGGTTAAGGTCCATGATTTATAGTAGTTTGTCATTTTGGGGAGATAAAAAACCAAACAGCACATCCTGCAAGGCTAATTGGCCATCAGTGCATTCCTGTTTGTGTACTCCCAACACATGTAGAGTAACATTCATGAAATGATTAAAAGCTTTGTTCCTTTGGGTAAAACTGTCATTAAGTAAGAGAAAAAAATTAAGTAAAGATAGGAAATGTAGTTAACACATGGAGAGTTGATAAACACATAGCTATCAACAGAAACACAGTGAAGGAGGAATTAAGGGTGTATGTGAACATTTTGGAGTTCTAGTATTTGGGATTCATTATGGTCCTTGGTCTTTCTCGCCCTTGTGAATGTCAAGGATGTGTACAATCATCTCTTTAATGTAATACATTAAAACCATATGGATGTGCTGAAAATAACATGGTTTCAATGAAATTAAAGATATATTTGTTGAGCAACTACTGTGTGCAAAGCATCGTGCGGGGTGTTGTGGGAGAATATGGAGATTAGTCGGGCACAGAGTCTGTCCCCAAGGAACTAGAAATATCCTGGGCAGAAAAAACAAATACCGAAAGGACAGTGGTGCTGTAATAAAAGAAACTGTTAAATACTGAACGTGAAAGTGGCCTGGAGGGTCACAAAGGAGAGGGCAAGAGTGAACAGTTAACTTTTGGTTGTGAAGATGAGGAAAGGATTTATAAAGGGGATGATGTTTAAAGAATGAATAAGAATTTGGCAGAGAGAAAGCATTTTAGGTGGCTGAATTAAAATGATAAGGCACAGGCACAGAATAGGAAATGCCAGGTGTTGGGAAGATGTCTACAGTTTAACTTTGGCTGGGAGCAGATTGTAGATAAGTGAGAATTAAGATTAGAAACGTACATGGGTCCTAACTGTCAGGATGAGGCATGTTGCATCTCATCCAGAAAGTACTGGGAAGGCACTGACAGTTTCTGAGGAGGGAGTGAGATGATCCAAGTTGTGCTTCCCTGACAGTGAGGACTGAACTGGAAGGGTTTGGGAAGACACCTGCGGAGAGGAAGCTGGTAGAATGCCCTGTGAGGAAGAGAGCAGAAGGACTAGGGACCTGAGCCAAGCTGGTGGCAGCAGGAAAATAAAGGGAAGAGGCAGAATCCACATTTGATTTGGCAACTGATGAGGTACAGGTGGATTAAAGAGAGTTCTGGGAAGACAGCAACGTGAGTGTGTCCAGGCTTCCTTCCAATGCATGCCCACTCCTGAGCCAATGCTTGCTGAGGCCAGCAGGCATGCAGGTTGGAGGGTGTGAGGACTGCCTCACCTCTGGCTGATTCTGTTGGAGAGGGTTGATGCAAGATTTCTCCCCTGTGGGCTTGACAAGGGCCTGGAGTTAGAGGGAAGAACGGTGGTAAAGCAAATAAAATTAATTGTATCTTGGCCTGTGGAGATGGGGGGTATTGTTGGTATAAACAGAAGGGAATACTTCTGGTTTCCAGTTTGGCACATGGAAAGCTGGGAAGTCATTGCTGTCCTCCTCAAGCAAGAAAAAGAAGCTCAACAGACTGAAAAGCAACAACTCTTACTAGATCCATCAGAGAATTAAGGTCACAGGGCAAACCACTGCCTCCCAAACTGGAGAGACAGCCAGGTCCCAAGGATCCCAGTTACTGAGGCAGAAGCTCAGGAACATAAACCTTTATGAGAACCATTACCTGGTTCCTTTTACTCAGTACATCATACTCAACTTTCAACAAAAAATTACAAGCCATGCTAAAAGAGACAAGCACAGTGAAAAAACAGCAGCCATCAGAACCAGATTCAGATATGGCAGGATGCTGGAATGATCAGGCTGAGAATTTAAAACAACTATGATTACTAGGCTGAGGGCTCTAATGTAAAAAGTGGACAACATGCAAGAACAGATGGAGAATGTAAGCAAAGAGATAGAAACCCTAAGAATAAAAAAGAAAGCTAAAAAAAAAAACACACAACAACACTGGAACAAAAACACAGAATGCTTTTGATGGACTCATCAATAGACTGGATATGGCTGAAGAAAGAATTAGTAAGATTGAAGGAATGGTAATAAAAACTTCCAGAAAAGAAAAAAAGACAGAGAGAAAACAGAATGAAAGAGTCTAAACAGCATATGCAAGCACTATGGGACAATTACAAAAGTTGTCATATACATATAATGGGAATACCAGAAGGAGAAGAGAGAACAGAAGGCATATTTGAAGCAGTAATGACTGAGAAATTTCTATAGTGAATGAAAGATACCAAACTATAGAAACAGGAAGTTCAGAGAGCATCAAGCAGGACAAATATCAAAAACAACACCTAGGCAGATCAGATTAAAACTACAGAAAATCGAAGGCAGAAAAATCTTCAGGAAAGCCAGGGGTGGGGGTGGGGGATATGCCTTACCTATAGAGGAACAAGGAGAAGAATTCTATCAGACTTTTCTTCAGAAACCATGCAAGCGACAATGGCATGATGTGTTTAGTGTTGAACGAAACAAAAGCTATTTACCTGGAGTTCTGTCTCCAATGATGTATCCTTCAAAACTAAAGAAGAAGCAAAGACTCTCTCAGTCAATCAAAAATTGAGGGTCCCCAAGTCCTTGATTCCTCCCATCCCTTCCCTCTCCCCAGTCTCGGATGCTAATAAAGTTAAAAGACAAAAAAAAAAATGAGGAAATTTGTTAGCAGTAGAACTGCCTTGCAAGAAAGTTAGAAGTTTTTAAAAATAAGGAAAATTATATATGTCAGAAACTTGAATCTACACAAAGGAATGAAAACTGTTAGAAAAGGAATAAGCAAAGGTACAATAAATAGCAGGGAAGGGAGTGACACTGGTTTAGATAAAATACGTGGCATAGTCTCCCTGCTACCCAGGGTATACTGATGGCCCTAACTGGTTGACTCCTATTGAACAAGCATCAGCTTGAACAAACATAAGAGGAGATGCAAGAATAGAACCAAAAGAGTTTCTGAGATGACAAACTCATGATGTTACTTAACATTAATTGATCGGTAAAAATGAAAGAGAAAATAGTCATTTTCAAGAAGCAAAGAGTGGAAGAAATGTCTTAAAACACAGAACAAAACTACCTAAGAAGTGGAAATAGTAAGACAAAGATTAGATTTAAATTATAAGACTTGACATGTGGACTAAAGAAATGACTTAAAAAAAATAGAGATAGGTGGGAGATAATAATTAATTACGTGATAGAAGAAAATTTTCCTGAGCTGAAGAAACATATGAATCTGCAGTTTAAGAGAATTAAATAAAGTTCAAGCAAGACTGAAAGGGGAAAAATAAAAGTATATATTTGGTACATTTAGGTAAATTATTGCCCTAGAATGATAAAGAAAAAATCTTATGAGTTTCAGCTAGAATGAACAAATTACTAAGAAGTTAACACAATCAGACCAGACCCAGATTTTCTACTGTCCCCTTTGTGCTAGAAAATGGGGCAATAACATGCTTAGGCTACTGAGAGGGTAGGACTAGGACCAAAAATTCAATACCTAGCCAATATTTATCTGACAAAATGAAAGAAAGACATTGGTGGATTTGCAAAGATTTAAGACTGTATCACCCAGTAGGATGATGTCTGCCCCGGACTTTGTCCATCTTAGCCCTGAAAGTTCTGTCTTTTGGGAAATCCTGCAGTCTCCAATGGGTCACCTCCTCACTCTATCACTCTACAATACACTCCACATGAAGAAACCAGCATTAAGTGAAAAAAAAAAAAGTGACTTTGAGGTACATGGTGGTTCTCAAGCAGGGAAGACTTTGTGCCCCTCTCCTCCCCTGGAATGTGGCACTATCTGGAGATATTTTTGGTTATCACAACTGGGGCAGGTGCAAGTTGTGCTGTTGGGATCTAGGGGCGGTGGCCAGAGATGTTGCTAAACATCCTACAGTGCACAGGACGGTATCCCCCGCCCCCAACAAAGAATTGTTTTGCTCAAAATTTCAATAGTGCCAAGGCTGAGAATCCCTGAGTCAGGGCAAGATAAGGGGAAAAGGAGGGGCTGGTGAGCTATAAACCTCATTGTATTTACTGGCATAACATTTAGATGTAAGTGAAGAATCAAAGATTGTCTTGGAATCTGTAATGTAAGAGCTCATGAAAGTTTACTGAAACAAAAGAAATGAACTGCAGAGAAATAGGAGTAACCATCTACCGGTACAAAACTGTCTTCACAAACCTAATTCTGGGGTGAGGACAGGAGGCTCGTGAAATAGGCAAGGCAGTAAAGTATGTCCAAGGTCTCGATTGAGATGGGAATGGAAACAGTCAGGTATAAGATACCTTGAGAAAGTCCTAGGTATCTTATTTTCATATAATTATGAAAAATAGATATGTTAGTAAATGCCAGGAAAGGGAATTAATGGGATGGAAAAATCCATCAAAACTCCCATGTTAACTAAAGTTCAAAAAGGTTTGAACAGCAACTTGATCAGACTCTTGAAAAGAGGGGAAATGATGCGGATTGTTGGAGTAGAGCAGTCTCTTGTCAGCCACGGTTTTGCCAGTTGTAGTTCAAAGATGACACTGTTTTTTGTTCCTGTGTAATATAGTTTACAAATCCATAGCCTTTTAATAAGTACATGTCACTTGGTTAAAAGTTCTTAATGAAATAGTACAATGACAATCATTGCTTGTGCCCTCCCCAAAATCATGTCAGTGAGTCTATGGGGTAGTGATTATTGGTTACTAGTGGTTTCCTTTTCTAGACCCTAATTTTCGTGAGGGAAGAAATTGTGTCATTTCTCGTTTATCATTGTGTCCCCAGTGCTCTATGAATATTAATTAAACAGCACTCTCTCACTCTATAGGTTAAAGACTAGATATAAAGAGAAAAGTCCAGGAGGTCGTATATTTTCTGAGGTTTAGGAAAATGAAACAAAGGAGAATGCCAGAATAAAATGCATGACATTTCAAGCCCCTGAAGGCTGACTTGAAAACTTGAAGGAAATAAATTTTCATAACAAAACTTTTGAAAAAAACTTCCTTCCTAAATTAAGGTTGCCTTATTTAGCATATCAGACACCTAGTTAAACTTGAATTTCAGACACACAAGTGAGTAAGTTTTTTGCACCCAAATGTCTCAAATATTGCAAGGGATGTACTTATACCAAAAGAATATTCATTTATCTGAAATTCAAACTTAGCTGGGCGTCCTATATTTAATCTGGTAACTACCCTAGACCATATCCAAAAACAGTATTTCTTGAACAGCTAACAGAAGATTGTTCAGGAAAAGGGTTAGATTTTTCAAGTTAACACTGAAAAATAAGTGTGAGCAACTATAATGTCTACTAATTTTTTAGTGACAACAACCTTCTAAAACTTTTAATTCCTGTGACCTTTTAATTATATTGTATCCTCCTCCCCTTTCTATATTTTCTAAGAGAACTTGATCTTGCCTTCCATAGTTTTTTTTCTGGAAATGAGTATAATCTCTGAGGTCATCAAGGGTGTGCTATAATTATCATAATAAAAAATTATATTTGTGTGATGCTTTCACTTCCATATATGAAGGCTGTCCAGAGAGTATATAGCCATATAATATGCAAACTAGAGGCATTTATGGCTGGATTTTTCTCTGGACAGCCCTTGTACTTCTAACACTCACCATAGTGAAGCAGGTGACATCATGCCAATTTCATAAATGAGGTCAAAGTTATTGTGTGTCCATGGTAGTTGCTGTGGTAGGATGGTGCTATTAAGGAGAAGCATACAGCAGAAGGCCAGAAAGGACTGAACCAGCCATGAGCCCAAGGTGCTGACCACAATGAAACCAGGTGAGAATGAAAAGCAAATGCAGGCACTTGGGTTTTGGAATCTATCACCAGGCTGCTCCTTTTTATGTGAAAATTGAAATACTGTAGACTCTCCATTAACTGAAACTCAAGCAACAAGCACTCTCAAGCAACTGGCAGAAAAACCTGAAGAAATAATACTACGTTTACCTGACATGGGTGCTGGTTAACTGAGAGTCTATTCACTGTACTGATAACACCTGTCAAAAGATGTTCAATTAGAATATTTGCCTAAGGCACAAATATATAAAAACACCAAGTGCCAAAGTGAGTTGAGAAACAGACACCCACGGTATAACTTTATAAAGGAAATAACCAAGGAAGAGTTACATAATTCTTGGGTTCCTCATCCAAATCATGCATATAAAGGAGAGATTAGATATTTGGAGGAAGTTTTGAACTTGATTTCCTTGGTAAAGGCTATTCTGTGACTTCTTCATTCCCCCACCCTTACACAGAAGGAAGGGAGAGGGAGAGTGGGAGGAGGATGTCAGCTCCCAGACTCAGGGTGAGGAACTTCCGTGTACAGAACTTCTGGCCCCAGAAATCCACAGGGAAAGAGCTGGGCCACAGGGGTTCTGGGGCAGGACAAAGGAGAGTGATGTGGACCTGCACTCCCTTTTTGGGGCCAAGGGCATGTGTGTTTCCTGCAAAACAGACGTGAAGCACATGGGTGAGAGGGAGCCTGCCTGGAGCCATGTTGCGTCCTGGAGGAGCAATGGCATGCCAACCAAGAGTCTGTGTGCAGTGAGCCACCAGGAACTGGGGCCAAGTGGGCCATTAGCTGGAAGAGTAACGTACAGGGCCTACCACATGGGTGCCACAGCTGGCTTCTTGCAGCAAACCCCAAGAGGCTCCATTAGGGAGTCAGCTCTAGAATTTGCCATGCCCAGAGAGCTCAAAGCCACCTTATATCTCAGTGGTCAAATTAGAACATTCTGTTTTCCTTCCCCCTCCTCCCTCCTTGTGTTCTAACTCAGAGGAGAATTTGGTAGGAGCTGTAGGGGTGGCGGTAGGGGTGAGTATAGAGAGAAGAAGCTGACCTCAAGTAGTGTGCCTTCCTCTTAGCTGGAGGAAGTGAAACAGATCTCGGCATCACACGAAGACTGAGGACATTCAGATTTCTGAATTGAGTCATGTAAGATGACTGTAGGAATTTCTATTACGTAGGAATGACCAGCAAGGTCATGAGACCTGCTGACTTTTTTAACCAGTGGTAAGAGGGGAAGGGCTCTCCCACATTCTAATTTTAAAAGGACAGTGAGAGAATTTAAAAATTTTATCTCAAATCCTGGTTATACTTAAAAACGTGTAATACATAATATTTATTAGTCTTAATAATAAAATGAACCCTCATAAACTCACCATTTGACTAAAGAAATAGGACATGCCTTAAACCCTTGGTGTTCCCTCTAACTCATCCCCTACCATCCTTTCCTTCCAGCTGATCAATATCTGATATTCATTGTTTTTTTTCATTACCTTCCTTTTCTTTACAATTCTCTTACATGCGTTAGTGTTCTCTAAGGTATTGCTTAATTTGAACTTTATAAAACGGTATCAAACTGTATGTACGTATTTTTCTATAGCTTGCTTATTTCTCTTGGGATTAAGCTAAGATTCATTTCGGTTGAAGCCTGTAGCTCTAGTTTCTTTCTATCCAGTGCTGTACAGTATTCCATTGTTTGAATATATAGCAATGTACTTGTCGATTTTCCTGTTAATAGACATTTGGATTATTGGTATTTTTACTGTTCTATACTGCATTATCTTAAGTATATTTAAAAGGGCCGATGTGCAAGGGCTCCTGTGGGGTATATACCTAGGAGTGGGATTGCTACATTGTATGGTATCCTTTTTAATTTTTTTCAATTTGTTTTCCAAGGTAGTTGAATTAATTGACAACCTCCTCCTCTCCCCCTGCATCTGTTTCCCGCTGAGAGTCCCTACTGCTATACATCCCAAGCAAGAGTTGGTATGGCCAGACTTTTAAAATATTTTCTAATCTAGGGGGTTTGACTTGTCTCATTGTGGCTCTAACTTACATTCTCATGAGTGCTAATGGACCTATTTTTCATTGTTGTAAATTAATACAGTCCGGTAATTTAATTAAGTTGGAATTACAGAAATGGGATGGAAAGACCAGATAGATAGGGTCATCCTGCTTGTCTCTGATTTGTACTTCATCTAACAAATGGTTTACCAAAACGCAGGATGAATGCTTATGGGAGAAAATGAGGGTTAGCCAGAAACGACTCTGTGCATCCCAGGACACATATGGGCACCCTCTGTGGCCTTTCTGCCCTTGCTGCCAGAGCAGACCTGTGTGACGCCCTGCTGACCACACTCCAGCCTGAGTCTCTCCCTGGTTCACTTCTTTCCTGTTGGTGGATCAGTGGATGAAAAGTGAAAAGGATGGTTTGATCGCCACCTTTTCAATGTCCAACGTGTCAGGAAAGTCTTTGATGCTATTTCTTTCAAAGTAAATGATTAAGAATCTCCCAGGAAGCAGGTTCCATGGCTTATTTTACCATTCTGATGCTCATTTTCTTTCTTATGAGAAACTTCTCCCTATTACCTTCTGCTGTCATTGGAGCATCTCTTTTATTTTTTGATTATTATTTGATAGTCATCAACAATCTCTGGGCAGCATGAATTTTACCCCATAGCACTCATTTTGACCTTTTCTTGTAGGAGGTGTAGCCCAGTTGAAAGGTCTTGCAGGAAATATCATGTTCTAGTGTATAACTTGAAATTTAAAGACCTGACATGCCTTAAACCAGGCACATCCAACCCGCAGCCCAGGACAGCTTTGAATGCGGCCCAACACAAATTCTTAAGACAGTATGAGATTTTTCTGCAACTTTTTTTTTTTTTTTTTAGCTCATCAGCTATTGTTAGTGTATTTTATGCATGGCCTAAGACAATTCTTCTTCCAGTGTGACCCAGGGAAGCCTAAGGGTTGGACACACCTACTTTAAACCCATATTTAAGAACTTTGAATGATTGTGTTCTGTTTACATAATGTTTTGCGACATAAACAGCTTAGTCCCTCCTCTAGAAGTCACGTTTACTTTCCTTTTATTATTAATTGTTATCCTGTCCATGCTATCTGTGCCAGGCTGAGTAACAACCCGTAAGGTTTTTGAGATTGTTTAACCTGCAGAAATCCTGCCAGCTTGGACTCAAAGGAGTAGAGAGAGGACAAAATGAGAGAAGGCTGGTAGAAGACCAGCTGATAAAAGTACTCGCTGCATATATGTGCTGCTCTTCAAGCAAAATAATGACTTGAAGGGTCAGGAGCCACAGAGAATCATTTCCAGGTCCTGGGAGGTAATGCTATTGGTCTGGTTATGTTTGGACAATGGTTAGGACCAGAGCTTTTTTCTTTTGTTTTCATTCTTTTTGCATGTTAATGTCTATGACTGTCATCCTATGCATGTCCCATTGTTATTTTTGTGGAATATATACCTTGTTTTTTAATTTCACAAGTCCACGTGAAGAAAGGAATTTTGCTGCTGTGTGGGTTCTATGCAGAGGCTCCCTATACCTGATTTGGATCATTTAGATGAGATTTGGGACTTCTGAGCTGATGAGACTTGAGTGGGATTTCAGACTTGAAGTTATAATGGGTTAAGTAAGACCTTTGGGGATCTTGGGGTGGGAATAAATGTCATTTGCATGTGAGATGCGTGTGAATCTTTGGGTGCCAGAGGGTGTACTGTGAAAGGCTGAATAATAACCTCCCTTACCCAAATATGTTCATATCCTAATCTCCAGAACCTGTGACTGTTACCTTGTATGGTGAAAGGGACTTTTCAGATGTGATTAAGTTAAGGATCTGCCATGGGAGATAATCCTAGCTTATGCAGGTGGGCCTGATGTAATCACAACGGTCCTTATGAGATGGACGTAGGAGGAATCAGAGACAGAGGAAAAGGCCATGTGCGGCAGAGATTGAAGTGATATGGCGACGAGCCAAGGAATGTCAGCAGCTTCTAGAAGGTGAAAGAGAGAAGGAACAGATTCTCCCCTGAGGCCTGGAAATAACCAGTTCTGCTGACACCTTGGTTTCAGCCCTATACGACTCATTTTGCTCTTCTGATCTCCAAAACTGTAAGAATAAATTTGTGTTGCTTGAAGGCATTTAGTTTGTGAGAATTTGTTATAGCAGCAATAGGAAGCTAATACTCTTTCTGGTGAGTCAGGGTCCTGAAATGCTCTTGTACCTTGATGAATGCCAGCTAGAGCAGTTGTGTGAATAGGAATGAGGGAGGGGAGTGTTTTCCTCTAAGTGGACTCTTTCATTGTAATCGGTGAATTTTCTTTTTTTGCAAACAAAATAATGTCCTTAAATAAAGTACAAAGAAGCAACTGAGTTATTTAAAGGATTTTAGAAAACAAATGTTCTGTAGTTTAGCAAATACTACCAGGGGTACAATACTTCAGCTTTTATTAACTATTTAAACTAATTTCATTAAAAAAAAACCAAATCCCTCTCTCTAGAAAACTTAAGATCTCTTAGGAAACAAACTAACAATGACACATACCTTTAGCTTTGCCAAAATGGCAGGAAGATTACATTATTAATATTCCTATGAAATCCTGATAGGGAAAAATGCCATGGTTAAAACCCGTGTGGTGTGTTTTTGATGGCACTGGTTGTTCAAAACAGGTTTAGGCGTATCTGACAAGATAATAAAATGAAATGTGTGAGCTTTCAATTTTAGGAAGAAAATTCTTTAGGCTGAGGTCTTCATTCTCATGTTTTCTTTCTTCTTTTGATTGATCAGAGATGCCAAATGTACAACATTTAACTCATTTACACTTAATGTATGGATGCAGATTCTCTAACTGTGAAGATTTGTCAAGGGAGACATTGAAAATTATATTTAGGCATTGTAGTGTCTGTGTTGTAGAGGTGACCGTCTTATTAGATGGCTTTTTTTTTCCTCTTTTTTTTTTCTCTTTCTATTTGATTAAATAGCAGTTTGCATTTATGGAAACTGTACTGGTCATAGTCCAGTCAGGAAACCAGACTGTAGGTTACTCATGTGATGGCAGGTCTGAGAGCCAATCAAGGATGGGGTGGGAGGACCTATCCATCAGCAACAGCAAAATACGGCTTCCTTCCTTAGTGCTAGAGGGCCAGGAGAAAGTGGTGTATAATTTCTTACTGCTGCTCTAAAGAGTTACTATAAGCTTAGTGTCTTAAGGTAACACAAATTTATTGTCTTATAGTTCTGAAGGTTAGATGTGCAAAGAGGGTCTCCCTGGGCTAAAAGGTATCAGCAAGGCCACATTTCTTTCTGGAAGCTCTAGGGCACAGTCCGTTTTCTTACCCTTTCCAGCCTCCAGAGGCTGCCCACATTCCCTGGCTGTTGGCTCTCTTTGTCCATCTGCAAAGCCAGCAATGGTTGGCTGAGGCTTCTGCATATCACCTCATTCTGACACCAACTCTTCTGACACCTCTTCTGCATTTGTGATTGCATTGACCCACCTGGATAATCCAGGATAATCTCCCTATTTTGAGGTGAGCTGATTAACAACATTAATTCTGTCTGCCACTTTAATTCCCCTTTGCCATGCATTGTGCACATAGTCACAGTTTTCAGGAATTGGGACATGAACATCCCTGGGGGGAGGGGGGCATTACTTTGCTTTCCACAAGTGGTACTGCTGGGGACGGTAGCCAGGGTGATAGCGGAAACCGGGCCAGCAGGAGTTGTGACCATGATGGAGAGGCATGGACAGGACACCTCCAAATAGTGAGGGGGGGAGAAAAGAATACCTTGGTTCTCACTGCAAAATGGGAAGGTTCCACTAGGCAAACATTTAGTTATAAAAAGTCTGCCTTCTCTCCATTCCTTTCTTCGTGTGGTCTCACAAGCCTTTTATGGGGTGCTAGGGAATATAGTTTTCTTCAGTTTATACCTTCCTATATGCACAAGGGCTGCCTGGAAAGTACCCAGCCATGTAATATGAAAAATAGAGGCATTCGTGGCTGGATTTTTTTTTTTCTGGACAGCCCTCGTGTGACAACTATAGACAGCTTTATGAAGTGTATCGATACAATGAAAGGAAGACCAACGGTATTGAAACTGGTCTATTGAGTCACACACAAATCCTTATATCAGGTGATAGTCTGAGCTGTGTGTGGGGGGAAATCAGGTGATTAGAGCCATTCTCTGCTAGCACTTTCCATAACAACGGCTGGTGTGATGATCTGTGATCCAGCCTCCAGAGCTCTGACATTATTTTGGACACCGGTCAAGTGAGGTTAGTTTATGGGGTCCAAAAACTGGGAAAAAGGTACCTCATTATACATGCTCATTAATAAAGAAAAAACAAGATAATTTTTATATCACTCTGCAAAAATTTACAGCAAATGGGATTGAGAGCATTACTGGATGAAGGAAATGCCAATGTTAAATCTATAGCAGTCGTTCTAATCTGCATGTCATAAACTAAAAGCAAGCATTAGTGAGGCTTGGCGAAGGAAAAATCAGGAAGGCACAAGACTGGTCTTCACGCACTTTTCTTTCTGGAACACACGGGCCTGACTGCCTTTTCCTGGGGCCTCCTCGCCCACCCCCAGCAAGAAATCACTGCTTCTACCCGCTATGGTTTGTCTTTCTTAGGCTACCATAGCAGTGCTGTTTCAGCAACTGTCTGGGATGCCAGCATCAGGTGTCACAACTGCTGAAGTGACTGGGTTAATGGCCGTGCTGTTTTCCCTGGAGAAGCCGGGGACAGACAGGCCAGCCTTTGTCTCTGCCAGGAGCGGTCTGAATGTGAAACTGCCTCCCAGGCTGTGTGCCTGGGAGTGGGGGCTCACTGTTGTTCGGCCATCACTCCCTTTCTGCCTGACCCTCAGCTCTGTGACGGGGACAGGAGCCTCGGGCTCACCATGCCTGGCCAGGTGCTCATTTGAGGACAGGAGAACACAGCTCTCTTGTCTCGTCTTCATGCTGAACCGGAGTGTGGTTTGAGTCCCAGAAGCCAGACCGTGAATGGCCCCAGCTCTGCTGGAATTTCCCGTGGCTCCAGCGGTCTTTCGCTTGGAGGTGTCTGTGCGCCAGAAACGGGCCGAGGGCTGCGAAAATCAGGTTCCCCCTCGCTCCTCTTCCCCTTGTCCCCACTCCCACCACTGTACTTCCGATTCAGCGATGTCGGATATAGGCACACACGTGTGTTGTCCTCTGGCTGTAACCTTGGTGATGATGATGACAGAGGCCACAGCTAGCACTCCCCAGGCTCTGCACAGGGCTTCACAGCAGTGTGTCAATTGCTCCTCAAAAACTCAGAGGCTGTTACTATTCTCTTCTCTGTTTTAAACGTGAATGAATTGAGGCTCACGAGGTTGGGTAACTGTTGGGCTGAATTGTGTCCCCACTTCCCCTTCATTCACACGTTGAATTCCTGACCCTCAGTACCTCAGAATGTCACTGAGTGTATAGATAGGGCCTTTAAAGAGGTCATTACATTGAAATAAAGTCATCAAAATGGACCCTAATCCAATAGGACTAGTGTCTTTATAAGAAGAGATTAGGACAGAGACAGGGACAGAGGAAAGACCATATGAAGACACAAAGAGAAGGTGGCAATCCACAAGCAAAGCAAAGAGGCCTCGGGAGAAACCAGCCCCACTGACACCTTGATCTTGGACTTGCAGCCTCCAGAACCGTGAGGAAATAGATTTCTGTTGTTTATGCCACCCAGCCTGGGCTATCTCATTGTGGCAGCCCTAGCAGTGTCCTGTGATACCTTTCTCAAGGGGGAAACCTGACTGCAGAACCCATTTTTTTCCATGTAAACCTCTTAATTTTTCTATAATGTGTTTCAAGTAATATATTTAACCATTAGTTAGTATTCTGAAAACACATGGTTAAAAATACCGGATATGTCTCTATCTCCTTTCCTATTTATAACATATTTACTGGCATTAAAAATATCACTCGCAAACTCGACTTCATGCTACTTCGGTGTCCAGTTATATCTAGGTGAGCTGTGAAATTTTCAAAACAAAACTTACTCTTTTTTTTTTTTTTAATTAAAGAGAAAACAGCAACTGTGCAAAATAGCTTTTGGTTTTCAGGGGCAGAAGGCAGGTTTCAGGAAATCAAACAGTGAGTTTCGGAAATCGGCCTAGACCCGGGCTCTCTGACCCCAGCGCAGCGGTGGGAAGCCTCTTCCCGAAGTGGCACACTCTTCATTTTCCCAAAGGATGGAGGCCCTGGGCATAGCACGGTGCCCACAATAGTTCACCATGGGGAGGCCTATGAGGAGTGGGGCAGGGCTTTCCCATGTCCTTTTTCAAACTGGGAGACGCCTGGAATAGAAACGGGGTGAGTGGGTGGGGCTGGGGGACAGCCCCGACTTGGCCAGCCCCCAGGGGAGCTAGGTGACCTACTGGTTGGTCCTGATCTACTGGTTACAAGTGCTCGCTGTAGTCTAGAGCATTCTTACTCAACTCTGTCTTTTGCGGTGTCTAAAGGCAGAAGGTAATGGCAATTGGAGACTTGCTCTCATTGAGTTCTCGGGTGCACTAATAAATTGACACAGAGACCCCCAGCCATAGGGAGTGAATGTTTGGTGGTTCAAGGCACATCTGGCTTTTTAATACCTTAAGAAATGTATCCCATTAGAAAAGCAGCATTAGCCCACTTTCCTGGTTTCAGGGGTTAGACACAGTTCACAGCTTTTCCAAATTTTCACTGGGTTATCCTTAGCTATCACTTTATTGGTTTCTTTCTCAATCTACCTGGGAATGACAAAAGAATGGTAAACAACAGTTTTTGTTGCATTTATGTCGATTTCAACAGGGTTAAAATAAAGGATTCAAAATGTGGTCAAGGTAAAAAACGTGATCTTGGTGACAAGTCTGACTGAGCGATGACCTTGCATTTAATCAATAGGCTGCTTCCCCTTTGGTCACGCAGCACTGACTTCTATCTATTTTTATTTTCAGCTAAAGCAATTACCTAATGATATTAAAATTTTAATTGATTATGCTGAATGTTCTGAAAATTGAAGCAGCCATTCTCAAACTCGCTCAACCCAGCCGCCCTCCAGCCGCCATTGAACGTGGACGCGACAGCTATAAACAAATGCTGCCACCTACAGGACAGAGTGGGGAAGTGCGCGGCCAAAGCTGCCTAGTAGCCCCCGTCTTCCCCAACTTTTTCTTCTACCCACTTCTCCATGTGCTTCAAAAGGTCAGAATCTGTGCTTATTTGAAATTCTTGATCTTGTTTTAGACTAAAAGCAAAACTCCATATCCTTTAGGAAAAATTATTCTTTATCATGAATCTTCAGGTTCTCTAAGACCCTTTTATAATAAATAAGACAAATATTGAAAGAAGAGCTTTGAGAGAATGATTTATTAGATACAGGGTCTGAGCCGGCAATGCAGAAACTCCACATTTTTCTTAGTTTTTTCCCTCCTCTCATATCAGCGTGTGACTCAGTAATGCTTCTCACTGTGAAATGTCACTTAGTAGGACTTAAGTCAGGCTCACCAGCCCTTGCCTGAGTTTAGGAAGTGGCTAAGTGGCCAGCAAACTCCATCTTGGGTTAGTGCAAGCATGTCCAGCCTGCGGCCCAGGACAGCTTTGAATGCGGCTCAACACACATTTGTAAAACGTGAGATTTTTTTGCACCTTTTTTGGGGCTCATCAGCTATTGTTAGTGTTCGTGTATTTTATGTGTGGCCCAAGTCAATTCTTCTTCTAATGCAGCTGAGGGAAGCCAGAAGGTTGGGCACCGCTGGGTTAGTGCTATTAGAAAGTGTGTCCACAGTCAATAGTTTGGTGGTTACCTGAGGAGGGGGAGGAAGGGGGGAGTCAGATACGTGGTGATGGAAAGAGAACCGACTCTGGTTGATGAACACATAACACAACACATAAACGATGAGAGAATTGTACACCTGGAACCTATGTCATTTTTATTAACCAATGTCACCCCAATGAATTTAACAATAAAAGAAAAAAAAGAAAGCATGTTCATCTGTTGGATTAAAATATGTTCACGTGCTGGGCGTTGGGCCTGGCTCTTTGTTTTGGAATGACACAGAAAAAGCCGATTTCCTCTCTAATGTACCAGTGTTGCACACGTATGAAGATGTCATCACAGCTCCCAGGGCTGTACCCTTCAGCCTGAAGAGCTTGAATTTTACACTTGATTCCTACACTCTCAGCCACATGGTCACCTGTTGCTCTGGAAGAGATGGTTCATCGTCAGTTCTCTCCATGAGCACTGTGTTGTTGTTTTTAGTGTCAGTAGCAGGAACATGTGGCAGTGATAGATGGCGTGAACCTCCATCCTCCAAACCCTGCTTTCTGTTTGCTCCAGCTCAGACTTCAACTAGACCAGCAAAAAGAGCACTTTGTACAGTTCAAGGGCTCCGAGGCAAGGCTTATATGCTTGTTTGGGAGAAGTGTTGTGAGGGTGATTATGTTTGATGAGCTCTCACAGTACTGGACCTTTTTGTTCTCAGAAACTGGCCAGGACGGCGCAGGTCACTGTTTTATTCCTGGGAGTATCTAATACGTGTTGCTTGTGCATTTCTACAGGGTGGTGTATTAAAAGATTAAACGAGCATAGGCTGTTTTCTGGAGCAAGAAGAGAGGTTCTCTATTTTGCAGACTCTGCTGTCTACAAAGTTGGGAAAGAGGCCCTGGCTGTCTTCAGGATCCCAGTTGCTCCTGTTGGCGTCTTGCTCCTCCTATTTTGGAAGACTTCTGCACTGGTGAACTCAAGGTCATTTGCTCTCTCTTCCCTGTTGAAACCTGTGCTGGGTGGAGGGAGAGATCTGCTCTCATTTATGCTGGGGTGAACTTAATTCATAGGCCAGGTATTTGCTCTATTATTCTTGGCAGTGTTTGTATTTTAAGTCTTCTCTATAAGTTGAAAAGGGTTTTATCCTCTGTTGAAGGGATGTCAAGAATCCATGATCATAGGAGAGCATGGGTTGAGCGCAGGGGATCTTCCTGATGCCCCTAGAAGTTCCCAAAAAGTGTATCTGAAAAGAGCTCACAGTACAGAGGTGAGAATCACCCTCACTGTGTGGGTTAGCCCCAGGTGGGAACAGTACCCAGCACCTCAGGGTGATAAGGGAACGTACATTTACCCACGCTGTTTATGATGTCTCTGTTCATGAAACAAGTTTGTTTAGTGTAATCATGCAATCAGGTTAAAATTCCCTTTTAGGGCAAATGAGACATATTTGAATACTGGTTCTATGCTATGTCTGATTCTGGTGACTGTGGCATTGGGGGTTCACTCAGACCAACGTTTCTGTTAAAGCTTTTAATTATGCATAATAACCATACCCTTTGTTCTTCCGTATCTTTCATCCGCAGCTCAAAGTGCTCTTCAAGGATTATTAACTCATTAATCCTTGCAACACTCCTGGGAAGCAGATCGGAGGCAAGGTGATTAGCCCATTTTCCAGACAGGGACACAGAGGCCAGGAGGATTTCAGCAACTGCCCCATGGTTGTGTGAGTCAGAGCTGGTGGAGAACAGCCTCCTCAGGGTCCGCGCCCAGCCTGCCCTCTGAGCCTCTCCTCCTGCCGGGAGTAAAAGCCAGCGACAGTTGGATGGGGAATTGTCTCTACCTGTCTTTCAAATGTCAGTGTGGTGCAACAAAAGTAACATCTTGCCAAAAACAAAGCCCCAGATATTTTTTTCTTGAAATGTAAAATCTATGCTCTTTAGGGGAAAGGAGCCATGCATGCTAATCACCTAAATAAAAGAAAATCAGATAATCCCTTAGCTAGAACTCCAAAGTCCTCAAACTCTTCCAATATAGACCGTTAAACTTTTCTTACACAGAATCAGGAAATTCCATTTGACCAAGCAGAAATGAAACTTGAACTTCGCAAGGGTTAGGATTCAGTTTGAAACTGAGAAGTACTAACATCTGTCTTTTAAGTTTGACAAACAACCTTTTCTCCTTGGTTTCACTTGAGTGCAGGTTGGTTTCACGTGGACTTACTTCATTGTTGCTCTAGTGGAGCTAGAGGAGGGGACTGGTGTGTGAGTTGAGTGGGTGTCAAAGGAAACGGTTAATGTCCCCAGAGCCACTAATAGCCTGGAACCTGGGGTCCAGAGGCCTGATTGAAAGGCTGAGTAGTAAATTCAGTGGAAAGTCATGAGCTTTCTTGAGCTGTTGTCTTTATGTATTATTCATTTACTTATTCAACAAATATTTATCGAGTATCTATTATATGCCAGTTACTGGCTGGGTGCAAGCAATGCTAAGATGAATAAGACATAATACTCATCTTTCAGGAGTTTGCAATCAAGGAGCAAAGATAAACAAGCAAACAATTATTATATAAAGCAGCGAGTAATCATAGAGATATTTACAAAGTCTCATCAGGACAAATGAGCTTGAAAAGCTCAGAGAAATCTTCCAAGAGGCGCCTGTTGAAGACCATGCAGAGGACGGGACTCAAGGATGAGAAGGAGTTCACTGAGGGGCTCAATGAGGCTAAATTTTCAAGGGTTATTCCTTTGCTGAGAGTTTGTTATGAGGACTGACAGCATCCTTTAAGCAGTAGTGAGCAGCTACTGAATTCTAAATACGTGCCAGCTACTATTCTGGGCTAAGACACCCTAGAAATGATTCTGGTCCTCAGGCAAATTATAATTTGTTTGAGAAAATGGGAGATACTTTGAAGGACAAATAGCAATATAATGTGATCAATAGTGCTGTTTGAGAACTCAGACAATAAGCACAATAAAAATCCAGAGAAAAGGGGGCGGTAAGTGAAAAATGCTAGAATTAGGGAGACTTCTGGGGGAGATGGAAACTGAGTTGGGCATGAAATGAGGATCTGTGGTATTTAGGTGAGAAGTAGAGGAGAGGTTCTAGGTAGAGGAAATGAAATGGAAGAAGGAGAGAGAGAGAGAGAGGCTGAATGAGAGAAATAGATGGGGCACATTGAGTGGATCAAACACAGGCCATTTGGCTAGAAGGCAGGGCTCACGTAGAGAAGAATGGGACACAAACACAGAAAGACAGAGAGGCCAGTTTATGCTCAGTGACTATGACTGTGATGGCCTTTATGATGGCCAACGTGTCCGACCATTGCTTGACTCGTTTGCACCAGGCTCTGCTTGCTGACCTCTCTTCTAGGTTAGGAAGATTGGGTTTTGATTTTACAGAATTGGGAGCATCCAAGAACTTTTGAGTAGGCAAGTCTAATGGTTAGAATTAGGACTGGCTGCCCGGGGCTGAACTCTCCGAACAGAAGTGGCTCCGAACCACAAGAAGGTTGCTTTCTCTCTCATGTAGGAGTCTGGAGGCAGATTGCCCGGCATCAGGACCAGGCCTGTGTTCTCTTCTTTCACCACCTTGCAAACCTCCCACTGCCAAGGCCACCCCGTGGTTTAAGTAGGTGCTGAAGAGGAAGCCCTATATCCATACCCCTGCCAGCAGGAAGCAAGCAGGGTGGGAAGAAAAGTACACCCCCTTTATAAAGGGGGGCTTTTGCAGATTGCACTTACCACTCTTGTTTCTCTTCCATTTTCTAGAACTAAGCCGCGTGGTCACACCTAGCCCCAAGGGAGGGTGGGAAATGTAGTGTTTATCACACCCGCACGTTCACAGCTTCCTGAGGGAGAAAAGGAAAGCCCACCGCATGGGCTCGGGTGACCAAGGATGAACTCGGCATAAGAGGCTCTTTTCTGAAACGTTTCCGTGGAATAACAGAGTTTAACAGGGAGGATGGACTTCTGACTATTTGTCTTAGGGAAGACCATCTGCCTGATGACTGTAACGGGGGCTTCTGGTGGCAATGATCACGACTCAGATTGCGTTGCAAGGCACCGGCCCTTGGACGTGGTAACCGCTGTTTTGTGGGATGGGCAAACGAAAGACAAAGGAGGGAAGCGACTAGTGGGAATTAGTGAGTAATCCCAACACTGGACATTACACTATAACTTACTTTGGAGAAGTTACTTTGTTTTCTTTTTTTTTAAATTCATTTTTATTGTTAGACTTATTGGGGTGACATCTGTCAGCAAGGATTACATAGGTTTCAGGCATACGATTCTACAGTGCATTGTCAACTTGATGTATAATAAGTTCACCACCTAATGTGACTTCTCTCTCCATCACCTTATATTTAGCTTCCCCCCTCCTCTCCCACCCCCTCCCCTTTCTCCCCTCCCTAACCCACTCGTCCCCAAATAAACATTAAACTATTGATTGTGTCCCTGGGTTGTTCGTTTGTTTGTTCATTTCTTTTTTCTTTGCTTTCAGTTTTATATTCCGCATATGAGTGAAATCATGCAGTTCTTTGTTTTTTCTGTCTGGCTTATTTCACTCAGCATGATGATCTCCAGGTCCATCCATTTTGTTTTCTCCACAAAAACTTTAGAAAAGCACAACTTTTAAGTTGTGGCTTCATTTTAAAAAATTATTTCTCTCTTTTTTTTTCAAAAACAACTCGAGCTCTAATTCATATCATATATAATTTACCCATATACGTGTCCAATGGCTCTTAGTATAGTCACAAGAGTTGTGCATTTTTACTACAATCAATTTCAGAACATCCCCAAAAGGAAGCCTCGTATTCTTTACCCATCACTCCCCAATCCTCTATATGTGCCTCCTCCTTCTAATTTACTTCTTGTCTCTGGATTTGCTTACTGTGGACATTTAATATAGATATATGGTCCTTTTGACTTGATTCTTTTACTTACGTAATGTTCCCAAGGTTCATTCGTGATATAGTATGTTCCTGCACTTCATTATTTTTATTGCGGAATAATATTGTATTGTGTGGTTATACCACATTTTATTTATGTATTCATCAGTAGATGGATATGTGAGTTGTTTTTATATTTTGCTATTGCGAATAATGCTTTTATGAACATTTGTGTACAAATATTTGTGTGCCCCTTTGTTTTAATTTCTCTTTGGTATATACCTAAGGAGCAAAATTGGCGGATAATGTGGTCACATGACTGTATATTTAAATATTTGAGGAACTGTCAGATTGTTTTCCAAAGTGGCTATACCATTTTACATTCCCACCAGGAGAGTGTGAGAGTACCAATTTCTATATATCCTCACCAATACTTTTGATTCTAGCCACCTTAGCGGGTATAAAGTGTTGATTTGATTTGCATTTCCCTGATGGCTAATAATGTTTGTCATTGTTTTAGGTGATTACTGGCCATTCATATATCTTCTTTGGAAAAATGTCGATTTAGATTCTTTGCCCCATTTTAATAAACTGGGTTGTCTTTTTAATATTGAGTTGTAATAATTGTTTATATATAGTCAATACAAAACCCTTATCAGACACATTATTTTATCCCATTCTTGCCAATTTCTGCAAAGAAATCTGCTGGAATTTTGATAGGGATTAGAGTGAATCTGTAGATCAATTTGGGGAGCATGCTATCTTAACAATAATCTTAAGTCTTCTACTCCATGAACATGAGATGCCTTTTCATTTATTTAGTTCTCTACTAATTTCTGTCAACAATGTTTTGTAATTTTCAAAATTACAGTTACTTTGTTAAATTTATATAGAAGTATTTTATTTTTGTTGATGCTATTGTAAATGGAATTGTTTTCTTAATTTTTTTGTATTTATATCATTGCCGCTGTATGGAAATACAATTGATTTTTGTGTGTTTTCTTGTATTCTGCAAACTTGCTGAATGTATTCATTAGTTCTAATAGTTTTTTAGTGGATCCTTAGGATTTTCTATATATCAGGTCATGTCATCTGCAAATAGAGATAGTTTTACTTCTTCTTTTGCAATCTGGGTGGCTTTACTTCATTTTATCACCTAGTTGACTAGGCTAGAAATTATCATTTTTTGGAGAAAATAGCAGGGATCATAGTGACAAGCTCCATGCCACTCCAAAGCTTTTTACTCCTAAATGCTGTCACTAGGTTGGGCTGTCATTTGGGCTTTACTGACAGGCCCCAGAGGAGAATATCTTAAGACAATGGGAAGGGGAGAAAGTGAAAGAGAAAAGAGAGAGAAGCAAGAAGAGGGAAAGAAAGAGCATGGAGGTAGTTGGAGAAGGAGGAGAAAAAAGGGACTGAAAGAAAGAGTGCGGAAGTTTGCCTCTCTGAGCTCTGAAGACGTGGTGGGGACAGCGGTGAAGTCGGTCGTTTTTCTGCACTGCCCGCCCGTCATCAGGAGAGGCGGGCAGTCATGCTACAGCTTAGCAAAGGCTTCCGTTTCCGTTTTGTAAAGTAGGGGAGCATCAGATTCCTAAGCAGGATGGGCCATGTTGGAGAAGGTAACCTTGAGTTGGCAAATGACTTAACGTAAGGTTCCACGTAGAGGCCATGATGCTGTCCTTGTCAGTCACTTTGGGCCAAGACTGGCTGTTTCTTGGCCACTGGTTATACATGAGGGACAGCCGTGAAAAAGGAAGGAAGGGGAATACATTTCAATCTAAACAACCCTACACCAAACACTGTTCTTTGCTGAGGACAAAAGGTAGCCTTGAGAATTACTGATTTCTAGTTCATTTGTCCCATCTGTGGATGAGGTGCTTATTTTAAATTGCATAATATGAAGGCAGTTGGTCCAGAAAAAGATTGGTACCTGAAAGAATATAATACGATTTTTCAGAGGTTTGGGGGTATGAGTAAATATTCTTGGGGCATGTGACTTTTTAAAGAGAACCCATCAGAACATGCCCATGTCAGCATTCAGTCAGCACAAGGCTATGAACGGTGCCCCCTCTGGAAGAATAAAAGGCAAACAGGACCCTTAAGGAAACGGGCTGGCTCAGAATTATGAATCACTGAGCCCATTTCTCATCATGATTAATGATGAATCACTGTTTTAACTTCAGGTGAAATAATAGGCTGTGTCTGAGGAGCTCTATCAGTCATCCTGAGAATTAGGCTTTGCCGATCCATGACTGCAGAGTCGGCGTGTGCGGGGCCGTTGGGTCGAATCTCAGGAAGGGGGTGAGCTTTAGGCAAGAGCTGGTGTAGAAGAAGGCACACCTTAGGGGTCTGTCCTCTCCGGGATGGGTGGGGCTTTACGAGTGGAGAACAGATCCTATTCTGTCGGGTCTCCTCCGGACTCCTCCTCCAGAAGCCTAACTGAACACCAACGACAGAGTCGTTGGTATTCAAGGGCACGATCCAATAGATAATTGGTATATGTCATAAAATCAGATACTTTTCTCTGTTTTCCACTTTGCATGTTTCGTGTATTCAAAACGTGATTAACAGTCCTCCCGGACGCTTGGGTTTCTGCAAATCCAACCCATTGCTCTCTGAAGAGGAAATTCAGCTTTGCCAGGTATCTGCTTGTCTAAAAACTTCCTCCTATCGATAATGCAAAGTACAGCTGTAGGCAGCAGAAGGAAGAAACACGGTCAATATCTATGAGAAGTCCAGCTGGATTCATTGTTTGGTCAACTCCAAAGCTCTTGAGCTGAAAGAAAGTTTAAGTAGTTGTTTCAGCAGATTTAAACTGATGAGCTTCAAAATCCATAGAAAGCATGTATAGTGGCCAGCAGTGTGGGAAACTCAAGAGAATTTTAGGTACTTCTTAATGCCAACAGATGTGATTTTGATAGAGTCAGAGAAACTCTCACTCAAGCTACACAAAAGACATAGTATTATATCTTAATGTTATTAGTTCTAGTAAGCTTGAAGAAGAATACAGCACATCAAATCATCATTTGGAAACTTGGCTGATTCTATACAATATAGACATTTTTTTGCTAGGTCAATTTAAAAGCATATGGATTTTTGAAGAAAAATGAAGGATTGGATGAGAATTTTAAAGTTTCTTTTATTTAAAAGATTAATTATAATAGAGGTATTTAAAAAATACAGATTAAAGTAGCTTTCATTAGCCCTTAAAGGAAGAAAAAAGAAGAATGAAAGGCATTTGAAAACAAACTTGAATCACTTAGAGGCATATAACCTCATATACACACATACACACATGCACCCAATTTTGCATAAAGCTTCTATCATTGACATTTAATAGCTTTTCAATGGATTTCTCTGATCTCCAGCTTGTTATCATTCAAAGCATTTTTTACACCTGTGAGAGAGAACTTGTGTGTGTGTGTGTGTGTGTTTCTATAAGTTTTTTTTTAATTCATTTTTTATTGATAAGACTTTTTGGCGTGACATCTGTTAACAAGAATTACATAGGTTTCAGGCATACAATTCCACAGTGCATTGTCAACTTGTTGTATAATAATTTCACCACCTATTGTGACTTCTCTTTCCATCGCCCTATATCTAACTTCACCTCCCTCCTCTCCCACCCCCTCCCCTTTCTCCCCTCCTTATACCCCTCATCCCCACATAACATTAAACGGCCATACCACCCTGAATACGCCCGATCAGTCTGATCTCAGTTGGGCCTGGTTAGTTCTTGGATGGGAGAGAACTTCTTACAGCAGAGAACGTGTCTGATGCTCACCTTACTTAAAACACCAGTGAGGGAAATGTGAGGGTCCCACCTCCCAGGCCCTGGTCATCCGGGCAACAAGGAGAGGAGGGTGGGCCAAAGTGGCAGTGCGTGCCAGTGTCACCAGAACCCATCTACACACCAAGCCCCCTCTGTGCTCCCAAAGAGGCCTTGCAAATGCTTATGGAGAATGTGACTTGTAAATTATTAATTAATTTCAAGGCATGTACTGTTACATTTTATATGTATTTTGTTAATCATAGGATATTAAAAATACAACTGTTTTCACACAGGTTAGGAAACTTTTTTTTTTAACTTTATATAGGGATCTTCATATTCCAAAAGAGTAGGAGTCAGCAGCTAGAGGATAAAGTATGAACTCGTGGTCCTGGACCACGTGACCCATCACAAGCCTGCTGGATCCGTGGGACCTGCTGAGTCCAGTCCTTCCAGTCTGAACTCTTTCTGCCTTTCAGCCCAGCCTTCTGTCTTTCAGCCCAGCTTTCTGTTTGCCCCCAGGGTTCTCCTGGCCGTGGCTGTGATCCTCCCAGCATGGATTTGTTTGCCTTTCTCTGCCTTTCCACCTTGGCACTTGCATGTTCTTGTATATTCGAGTATTTTTCCTATCATACAACATTATTCACCTGCCTGTCTCCCCTGTCATGCCTTCGTCCTTGAATCTCTCCTTGGACCAGTTCCCCACAGGGGTGGGGATCTCTGTAGGCTCATGGTTACGAGTTGTTTACTTGAACTACATTTTAAATACAAAGCCAGTGCCTGAATTCAAAAGTGGTAGGGGAAGGCCATAAACGAAATTCTCTCTAAAAAACAAACAGGACACAAACCAGCACACAAACAGAACTCAGCTATAGGTGGGTGGCTGGCAGTCAGTCTTGAGAGCCAAATACAAGAGTTTCAAAAGGGTTGAAGAAATGGCACCCAGGAAAAAAAGCTTGATAATAAAAATAATGCTCAGAAGGAAGGCGAAATTGGATTGTGGAAGCCTAAACCAACCAACAATCAATCCTGGGGACATGTTTTCACATATAGGCTGGGTGTTGGAGAATCTCACAATAGGGTGGGAGGATTAGAGATTAGGAAACGGAGTTCTCAGCCCAGGCCTGCACCACATGCCACGGGAGTTGCTGGCACCCCAACTCAGGTGGTGGAGGGTGTTGGGGCATTGGAACCCCAGGCAGGTTGACAAGCGCCCAGGTGCAGGAGGCTGGGGCTGGCTGTGCAGAGGCACTGGGCCATGTGGAGAGCCTGGTTTTGTTCCCCTGCGTGCAGAGGACACACAGCTCTTGACATTTTATTAGGAAATCTCCCAGGTACAGAAGCTTATAGATAAGAATCAGCCTGACTCCTGCTAAGGGACTTACCATTTATTACCTTGAGGAGATAGGACAAGGCTTCTTATCTTTGGGTGCCTGGAGGGAAGCAGAGGTCCAGGTACTCAGTGCTGGCTGGAATGAATGAGGAAATGGTGAACGCAACTACACAGTTCTGTGTCACAGCACCTGGAGGAAAGCTCAGGCCTTGTCAGTCCTGAGTCTCTGAGAAGGCCTTCCCAGAGGGACGGATGGAAGCAGGCCAAATGTCCTTCAATCCCCCATGTGATTGTCCTAATGGTTTTAAGTCACCGTGATAAACTACGTCCTTATTACCCTGATGGAGAAAGCAGAACAGATAAAAAGTGGGACCACATAAAGACTAATGTGCAAATTTGAAAGAGTGAGAAATGATCTATCTCAACAGTGCCAACCTTTATGGCAGCAGTGACCGGTTTCGTGGAAGACAATGTTTCCACGATGGGTGAGGGGTGGGGTGAGGAATGAGCACGCACAGTTCACAATAGGGTTGGAGCTCCCGTGAGAATCTAATGCCTGCGCTGATCCGACAGGAGGGGAAGCTCAGGCGGAAGTGCGAGCGCCCCGAGCGGCTGTACGTACAGACGAAGCTCCGCCCTCCCCATCACTCACCGCCTGCGGCCCAGTTCCTAGTCTATGGCGGCGGGGTTGTAAAGACCAGGCTGACTTCAGGTCAGAAGACATCTTTTTCACTGCTGAACCCAATTTACTGATATTCCTGGCCTGCGAGGACGGACCCGGAGCAGGTAGACGGCTCTCTGGGAGGACCTGTATTGCTGGCGCTTCTGCATCTCCTGCTGCAGAGCACAGCGTTCTTAGGCTCAGAAACGTCATTTGCTCTATTGCACTGAAATGCCATTTGAGCTGCTTTGGAACTATTTTCCCCACTCTTGGCAGTTTTCAAAGTTCAAGTTACTGCCTTTTCCTTTGGATTGAGTAAAATTGTGAACTAACATGTTTATATGATGCTCTCTGGTTATTTATAAACTAAAATTTAATTTGTTAAACAAATGTTTATTGAATGCTTATTCTATACCAGGCCTTGCTCCAGGGAACAAAACAGACCAGAGTTTCTGCTCTTTTGGGTTTTATGTTCAGTGCAACAAAAATCTGCAGTATTAGTTGCAAATATACTGTAATAGCTAAATTTCTTCCTTTATATCAACGGGAGTGACACTCGATTCGTACTTTTCTATGCCATTCATTTCATTATCATTGACTACTTAGGTGGTTTGCAATTGTGGTATCCAAATGGCCTCTTAGATCTCTACTTGAATTTATTCTAATCTCGTTCGTCTTTTTGTCTCTCGCTCTGTGTCTATGTATACACACTGAGATAATACGTACATCCCTAACTACATTTAGAAGACAGGGTGAAAGGGACATACAGTATTATCTGCATAAGCCTAAGTAAGACTATTAGAACTTCCTAGAAATCTTTAAGACCCAACCAGGCTAAACATGAATCCTAACACAGGTTTGGTGTTTCTTCTGACTTAATTGTTTCTTTCCAGTTACAGCCCTTTCAGCTGGATGTGTCCTTGTCCCTCTGTTATTACAAAGCTGAGCCCTGAGTCTGGGGCTCTCCAGTTCAGAAGGCTCTTTTTTCATCACTGGGAGGCAGCCCTGCAGAGACAGGGGCCTAAGGGCATTTCCAGTTCGGCCCTAGTATTTCAGTTGGCTCCTCTCTCTTGGTTTTAAGTCTTGTTGCCTTAAGCAGGAAAAGGGCCCAGGCTGAAAGTTCAGAGAGCATTTGAGTCTGCAGGATGCTTGGTTGGAGGGAAAGGGGTCAGCAGGGACTTCCCCCTTTCATTTAGGATTCGCATAAGTCATTTTCTACTTGGGGTTTCTCCCCCTTGGCCAAGTCCTGGCTGAGGACCTGGTGTAACAGGGCGGAGTGACCTGAGGGATCCCACTCAGAGTGGATCTGGAGGCTCTTTGCACTTTGGCCGAGCATCACATTGGGTCCACGTTCTGCTGCTTCCAGTTATTTCTCTGTGACCTCGAACTCTCCTCTTTTGTAATATAAGGAAAATACCGCTGCTCTTACAGACTTGTTCCAAGGCCTAAATCATTGGTACACGGGGGTACGTGTACCAAGCAGTGGTACACGTACCCCCGTGGTACGTGCTGGGCCATTAAGGGTACACAAAAAATAATCAGTAATGGCGAAAAAACAAGTGAAGTAAAAAAATGCAAAATGTTAGTTATGGAAAAATGTTCAGTTTGAATCACCATTAATGAAGACACTTTAAAAATAGATCACATTAGCGAATGATGATTGGTGAGGCCGGGACTATGAACCCTTCCCCCAAACCACTCTCTACCAATCATTATGCACTGTTTCGGAACAATCCATTTGCAACATTTCTAGAACTTCCCCAAACATACAACACATCTGCAACCAGACTGTTTGATCAGTTTAGTTATTGACTGAGTGAAAGTAATTATGTTGCCTTTAATCATGATTATTTTCAAGTAGTTTCTTTATTTAACATTTAAATACTTGATCATCACCAATACTTAACTGTTACAAATATTATAAAATTAAATCTGTGGTTTGTACTTTCAGTGTAGTAATTTTTCTCCTAACTTGCTATCTAATTTCCACTATTTTACATTAAGATAGGTGCTGAACAAAAGTGTATTTAAAAACAGCTGTTTTAAAAACAAGAGGTCCAATTTACAGAAATGGTCTTAAAAGGGGCACACAAGTGGAAAAAGTTCCGGAACCACTGGTTTAAATGAAGAAATTTCCATAAAAGAGCTGGGCACATGTGGGCTATTGACATGGATGGTGTTGGGGGCCCACCTAGGGTTGCCAAATTAAGTGACTAAAACACAGGATGCCCAGGTAAAGTGAAATTTCGGATGGACAACAAATACCTTTTAGCTGTACTACATAAATAGAACATAAACTACAATAAATGATATAATAGAAAATATAAATATTATACATTAATATCAATGTAAATATTTCATATATGTATTGGGTAGGACATACTTATATTCCAAAAATTATTCTTTGTTCATCTGAAATTCAAATTTAATTCGAGGCAACACTGACCCTACCTCTTTCCTTTACTGGGCCTGCTACCCAATCCCAGCTATGGGGAGTGTCGGCCGCTAATGGCTCCCCGTTGCCCCTTTCTCTTGGGTTGGCTGAACCGTGCATATGGGGGCGGGACATGGGAGTGATGTTGCCTCGTGGAAACTAAGGCTCCTCTTCTCCATCCAATGGGGGCAGCCTATGCCTGACTGACAGGAGGCACAAAGGGCTGGCCCCACTTTCTTAAGGAGGGGCCCAGGTGTGTGCCCCACGCACCGCAAAGCTGCCCCCAGGGGCCGGGAGGAGCCAGGTTCTGCCCGAGACCACACCCTGCACCTTTCTCTGCCCTGCTCTTGTCTTGCTTCCCCACTCCCCTTTCGAGATCAATTTCTCAATCATTTCACAAGAATCCCCCTCTCAAGTCCTATCTCAGTTGAAAACCAATCTAAGATCCAATGTGGATCTCCCCCTTATAATTAAAAAAAACTGTGACCATCTGTAAAAATAAATAGAATTTTTTTCTAAACAAAATGTCATGATGTTTAAGAGAACATATTCCAATATTAATGTACAGCTGTTGCTGTGGAAAAATATTAGAAAGTTCACAAATATAAAATCATAATTCCCTATGTAATGATGGTTCGCCACAAAAGCGAGATGCACTTCTTTCTCCAAAGGGCACTCTCATTTTCCCAAGAGAAGGAGGATGACTCAGTATTTTCTTTGTTTTCTTTTTGGAATTTACTTCTGAAATAGATATGCTGGATATGTATTGTCCTTTGGATTTGGCAGTGGAAAGACTTGGGAGTGGGACAGAAACAGCCAACAGCGTCCACTTGTGGTTTCATCTTTTACATTTAAGCTTTAAGTCAATTGAAATTTCATTTAGTTAGCAAGCTGTTCTGTCTATCCGCATCGATCATTTCCACACTGATTTGCGTGCTACCATTTAATCTGTTTACTTACACGTGGGTTGACTTCTGGTCTTCTATACATTTTTCTGCCTAGTTCTTTGCTACGATATACTACTTTTAATTACTGTGGCTTTAAAACATGCTTTTTTTAGTACACGGGAGAATGAGTCTTCTTTCATTATCCTTCTTTCTTTTTTTAATAAAACTATTGGCAGTTATATATTCATTCTATCAAATAAATTTAAAAATCATTTTTAGAGGTTTCAAAATATTTCTTTGAAATTTTTATTGAAGTTTGTTAAATTGGAAGATTATTTTGTAGACATTTGCCATTAGTTTTTGCCATATGATCTCTCCAACTAGTAGAGTCCTCATTTAGTAAATTCAGTTTTTAGTAAACTCAAGTTTCTTCAAATCAGTACAGCAGCTTTCTTATTCAATGTCACCTTATTATTTTATTTTATTTTATTTTTGCTATTAATGAATAAGACCTTCTCATCATTACACGTGAGTGCACACACACACCCTGCACACACAAAGAGGTCCATGTTATTCCACTGACCATTCCTGAATTCTTAGAAAAACCTACTTGATCATGATGTACCAGTTTCATTAATGCATGCTTGATTAAACTTGCTAACAGCATTGTAGATCATCTATTATAGATGAGAACTGGCTTATCATTATTTTCTTTTTTTCAGTATTATATCTTTAAGATTTTATATCTCCGCTATGTTAATCAAATTATTTTGAAGCTTTTCACATTTTTTTATTACATTTGACTTACAATATTATAACGGTTTCAGGTGTACAGCACAGTGATGAGTCATTTATATAACTTACTAAATTCTCATTCTGATATATCTGGTTCCCCTCTGACACCGAACATAGTTCTTGCAGTGTTGCTGACTACATGCCCTGTGCTGCACTTTACATACCAGTGACTATTCTGTGACTATGAATTTGTATTTTGGCTGGAAGTGCCATCTTCCAGTAATTCATCAAAATGACCAACGCCAAGGGAAAGAGGAGAGGCACCCCCTGTACATTCTCAAGGCCTTTTAGAAAACACGGAGTTGTTCCTTTGTTCACAAAGATAGGTGACATTGTAGACATCAAGGGAATGGGAGTTGTTCAAAAAGGACTGCCCCACAAATGTTCCCATGGCCAAACTGGAAACGCCTACCATGTGACCCAGCATGCGGTTGGCATCGTTGTAAGCCAACAGGTTAAGGGTAAGATTCTTGCCAAGAGAATTCTGTGCATACTGAGCACATTAAGCACTCTAAGAACCAAGACAGCTTTCTGAAATGTGTGAAGGAAAATGTTCCGAAAAAGAAGAAAGCCAAAGAGAAAGGCACCAGGGTTCAACGGAAGCGTCAGCCTGCTCCACCCGGAGATGCACGCTGGGTGAGCACCAGTGGGGCTGAGCCAGAGCTGCTGGGACCCAGTCCCTGTGAATTCAGGGCATGATAGGTATAAAAAACTAAAAGACCTCTGTACTGTTAAAAATATTTCTCTTTATTGAGTTGAAGTGTGGTGTCTCCTCCCCCAAAGAAATATTTAAAGAAAAAAAAAAAAAAAGACCAGATTGCTAAATGAAACACTCTTGCAGTTAAAGGTTCAAAAGAAAAAAATTACTATTGATCAAGTGTATTATGCTGATAAACTGAATGTTTATCAGCAAGCTAATGCTAAAGAGATTTTTCCCCTTGAGCAACATGTTGAAATTATTACCTAATACATCATGCTGAGGTTAAAAAAAAAGAAGAGATTGCACATGAAACATATTTATCAAGAGTTCTGGAATGGCCAAGAGAAGTTTTGGTGTAGGAAATGCCATACAAACATTAAAAGAAAGTGAATAAAATTCTCAAGTCACTGAATAGTACATGCAACTCAATATTAAAAAACAACAAATGAAAAGAAAAACCAAAAGCTTCCAGTGTCTTCATGGTACTGCGAGATGGCACTGGAAGATATGAAAATCTCTTCATGCTCTTAAAGACACCACACAATTTTCAGGGTTGTCATTTTCAACCAGAAGGTGCATTAGCACTGGACTTGGTGAGTTACTAAAACGGTTGTGTAATGTTTTCCCAGAAGACAATGTTCTGGAAGCAGCCCTTTGTAGAGGAGACATTAAAACACAGGAGGTAGGCTTTGGCAAGACAGAGCCCTGGGTCCAAAATGCGGTTCTGATACTTACCCATGTATGACTTTGGATGAATTATTCTAAATTATTAGTAAAATGGGGCTGATAATAGCTATCTCTTTCACCATCATCGAGAACCTAAATGAGATACTATGAGCAAAACACTTTGTCTAATGTCTGACGTATTGTTCGGGTTAGCAAAAGGGGCAGCTTTTATTATTTCAACTATTTACTGTGCAAGTAAGTGTGTGTGTGTGTGTGTGTGTGTGTGTGCAGAATCATTGAAATGTGTGTCTCCTGGCCCCCACAGATGGATAGAGACACGTCTGGGAAACTGCCATCTAGACTGTGTCTCTATCCATCAGGTTCGTGTGGAAGAATCCAAACATGAATGAACAGATACTGTGGGCTGTGAAATCAAAGTGAGATGCTGAGCATTTCAAATGTGTTCTTTGCTGACTGTCAAAGCAAACTGTACACAAAAATGGCAGGGCAGACTGTAATGGCAACACAGCCACCCACACGCAGACGTCAGTGCAGTCTGAGGCTCACACTGGTTTAAAGTAGCCAAAACAGAAATTTCTGAAAGTCACAGAGGAATAAAGAGATGTGTGAATATGTGGAAACTATTCGTCAGGGAAGTATTGCCTTCCAGAAGAAAAGAAGGGCAGGAAAATAAGGATGCTGACATAAAAGCATGGCTCAACACAGTCAAAGGTAAAAAATCAGAACTAATGGAGGCATTAAAGTTCCCAAACAAATGAACGAGTGAACAAAACAGACACAAAAAAAGTCACTGAACTTGGTAAAAATCTCTTCTTAACTACAGAACCCTCTGAAGAGTCTAAGGCAGCAGGGTCCCACCTTTTGGCTTCCCTGGGCCACACTGGAAGAATTGTCTTGAGCCACACATAAAGTACACCAACACTAACGATAGCTGATGAGCTAAAACAAAGGTCGCAAAAAAATCTCATAATGTTTTAAAAGTTTGTGTTGAGCCACAGTCCAAGCCGTCCTGGGCCGCAGGTTGGCCATGCCTGGTCTAAGACCTCTTTCTTCATCATCAGCTGTATCTGTTTCAGTCTATTGCTGTTTGGTTACTCTACAGCTGCTCCTGGTTGTAAGTACAGAGCAAAGTAAGGAGAAGGATTGACTGTAGTAAAGGTCGTGGTAGGGTTTTGTCCAAAGCTACAGCAAACCTCTTGGAGGCCAGCAACGAGTGATACCTTTCCCATCATTGACTGAATAGGGTACTAAATAATTGTCACACACAGAATCCTTGCAATTGCTGCAAAATCTAGAGTTTCTTGGGGACTCAGGCCAGGAATATGGTCTGCTTGGAATTAGGTCAGACACATTTTTTTTTTTTTTTGGCAACCTTGGGGCAAGTGTTTGCAAATTTGGCTTTTGTCTCCTTTTACTTCTGCCTGAGTCCTATCCATGCATTTGCTACAACATGGGCCTAGATTAAGGACAAACAAACTGAGAAATGGAAGGTTATGCAAGTGTGAGGTTGGGTTTTTGAATTTTCAGGAGGTGAGGCTGATGTAAGTCCTGAGGACTGGCGTCAGCCCTTTGCAGGTTTTCTGCTCCTTGGATGAGAAAGAACGCTTAACTCTGGGGTGACTTCACTCAGAGAATGGAACTTTCTGAGTCCACTGTTCATGTTCAGGGTTTCTTTGGTTTTCATGCTTTTGCCTTCTTTTCATAAACTGGTAAAAACGAAAGAGGTACCTAGTGCTTTAAAAAGTTTTGTAGTTTGCATCTCCGTTTCTAGAAAACATGAAAACATTTGAAGGTAAATTCAATCGGTAACTTTGTACTATTGTTAAGTCACCTCCTTTCCTGATTTAGAGTAAAAATTATTATGACTTTTTATGACCAAAAGAAAATTACAGCAAATGCATTTTTATGTTATTAAGCTAAAAAGTAGATGACCTAAACAGATTTCAAATTGTTTCCCAAATTTCCATTTTTAAGCCACAAATGTTTTGGAGAAAAATTTTAAAATATTAAAACATTTATTCCATGGTTTTAAAATAATAGTCTTCTTCGTTATTAGTTAACAGGCAACTCTGCTCCAAAAAATTGGGGAAGAGTATGCCATGGTGGTTGGAGTAGTTTTATAAGTTTCAGATCAGTCCAAGTTCGTGAATTCAACCCAACGAAGGAATGGCCTCGTGGGTGTAAGTGCCCACAGCTCTCTCGGGCAGGCCAGTGTTGGCCTCTGCCCGGATTTCGTGTGTGTGTTGATGCTACAGCTCTTCATTTGCTGAGGAACAGCCTGATCAGCAGACCAGACAAGAGAGACCGAGTGAGAGTGACAGGAGAGGAGATTTCTGCTCCTTTCTTCAGCACCAAACATGTACAAAGAAAAAAAGAATGGACATTGATTGGTTTGAGTCGTAAAGAGGTTTCAACGTATTTTGTTCTTGCACAAGAAAGGCACAGAGACAAAACAGACTCTTACTTTCCCAGCACAAATGATCTAAAAAAAAAAGAAAGTAAGAGATGGATGAGAACTAATGGTTAAAAGTCACCAAAACTTGACTAAACAGTTCAGGTGGTTAAGAGTGATCAGTGCCACTGTCCCTTTGAGGTTACACTTTCATGTGGAAACCTTTGCAAAAGAACAACACTCCAAAATCCAAAACCTCTGAGCGAGTGGTAAAACAATGCTTCACATGAAAGCAATGAATACACAACCAAAGAATGGGATTTAGGTCTTAAAAAGCACGCAAAGAACTTGGTCTGAGCTTCCACAATTAGTCACTGCATGTCCCCTGGTTTGGGGTGGATCATCTCCAAAGTCATCACCTGTGCGACTGGGCTGGATTGCGTTTCTTTGTTTAAAAGCTGGGTTGTGCACGTCTAGACAAGGCATTTATTTCTTACAAACAGAGCGTGCTATTGTCACATGCTTGATCAAGATTTGTTATTTTTAACAGCTCCTTTAGCTTGTCCCCTTTCTAGTTAAGCTTGCCTGTTTCTCTAAGGCATTAAACTGTGACATATCACCGTTGTGCTCTCAGACCCCTTCACAGAAGCACCAAACTCTAGGACTTATCAGCTTGTGAGTTTTGGGGGAGCTGCTTATGTCTGCTGAGCCTCAAACCTTTCCATCTGTTAGAAGGCCAGGGATAGTCAGTCATTGATTCCTTTAAAAAGTATGAGATTTCCACTAGATGGTGGGTTTTGGACACACAAAGACAAATAAGCCACAGACTTACTGGTATTAACCCCGTGGATTATGGTGTAGTGGAGAGACACACACATGAATGTCACATGCCCTGAGGTCTTGTAAGTGCCTCCTGCACCAAGTGAGAATGGGGGGCGGGGGTGATCAGTCCTACTGGGGCACGAGAGGAGGTGGGCCGAGAGAAGGTTCAGAGAGCAGAGGGAGGAATGGTCTGAAAGTCCTCAGTGAGCTATCATGCAGCCTTACTGTGTGCGAGGCACTGGGCTGGGCACACCGCTGTGGTAGTTGCTATTATTGTCTCTCAATTGAGGAGGATATTGAGGCTGACAGAGATTCAGCAGCTTGCCCAAGGTCACACACTCAAAATGACAACTTCAAGGTTTTACCCCGGGCAGCAGAAGCCTGGAGCCCAGGCTTTCAGCTCGCCCCCACGTCCTTGTCGTTCGTGTCTTTATTGGCATTGCAAAGGCCCTGCTGGCCACGGCAGATGCGT
>PVJL010007392.1:10642-69384 GCA_004026885.1 Lyroderma lyra | reverse complement strand
AATTTTTTTTTTTTCATTTTTTTCTGGCATTTGAACAGAGTAGTGTACCATAGAAAGAACAGTGCTAGAAGGGCTGGAGCAACATCAGAAAGAATAACAATATGGTTCAGGAATAATCACTGAGCCCATGAAGTGTTATATAGAGGACAATGACCTGATCAATAGGCATTCGGTCACCTGGCCCTGATGGCAATGATATTAATGTGAACAGTCACTACGGTATAAGCAAAGTGTTACCTACACCCACTTAGTAATTTGCCTTTTTGAAAATCTCTGAACACAGTTTGAACCACAGGAAACAGTACAGATGCTCAAGATTCTGCATAAATAGAATAATTCTTCCCATCCAAATTTCATTTGCTTCTTCTTTATCATAACTCTTATTAGAAGACACAATAAATATATGAGGGCTATCTGGGAAAAAAAAAGCCAACCATAAATGCCTCTATTACATGGCTGGATACTTTCCAAACAGCCCTTGTAGGTTTCAATTTGAAACACAACTTGCAAAAATAATTTTGTACAGTAGCAGTGATTTGTGGTTGCCTCTTTCCACAAAACCAGAGTAGGTCAACTGAAAAACTGTCTTGCATGTCTTATAATTTATGTGTATAACTGATACTTTTAAGGATCTCCAAGAACTTGGAGCACAAGAACCTTCTGGGGTAAGAAAACAACCATTTTAAAATTTCAAGTGAAAGGGTAGAACAGAAATAATCATCATTAATCAACCCCTAATGGTACATCTGAAGCACCTTATTGTTAACATAACCTAAACCAAATTGAATTATAAATATTTTTAATTTTCTATATATTATAACGTTTTGCCATCATAAAATACCTTTCTGGCTCAAGGGATACTTCTCTTTCTTGAGCAAGCCAATTCTTAGAGATGGCAAAGGGCCCAGCTAAGACCATGTCTTTGATATGCCAAGTAATCAATTCAGAGTCATATCTCTATCTGGTCTGTGTACCCCAGGAGGCAATATTCTTCTGCCTTAATCATCTCAAGGCCAAGTGATAGTTAACTGGGGACCACTCTTGTAGCTTAGAGCCCACCAAAATTGTTCAGACTAGCTAGTCCTAAACTGTTTACCCTGCCCTGCCTTGCCTGTCCCTTAAAATCCCCAGTGTAGGTCATGGCCTAAACCTTCCCCTTGCTTCTGTTTTCTGCTTTCTGACCACCCTGGTGGCTTTCCCATGTGTCTCTGCATGAAATGCTGTGGTTACTGTCATTGTGACATGTAAGTATAATAAACTTTGGGTTTGTTTGTTTGTTTGTTTTTCTGTGCCTGTCTTCTGTCTCTTCTTTTGGTAACATCTGACTGATCATCTCATAAAAGAATACAAATATCACTCCCTAAAAAAAAAAATAATGGTAGTTTTTGGCCCTTTACATAGAGGTCAAACTTTCTAAAATGGCCAACAATGCCCTTCAGTGTTTCACCTTTTTAACCTCATAAACTCATTCCTCACAACATCAAAACAACTACCTTCCCACCAACTTCAAACAAATTTCAATGTTCTAGTTTCAAATGCCAATACTTTTAGGCCTTCTGCTCTCCAGCCCTATACCCCAGCTCAAACTGGGGGAAATCTCAATCCTTTCTTCCTTATTAAGTTCTCAGACACTATCCACTTTTCCTTTTTCTTCTCCTCCATTCCTCTACTTGCTTCTGTAAAGACTTATATTACAGCCTTAGTAATATTGTATTACAATTCTCTGTTTACCATGTGGCGGTTAGGAATTACATCTTCGTGTATCAGGACCTACCAGACAAGTTTTTGGTAAATGTTTGTGAATCTAAGGGATAGTCAGCACTTGAGCTATAAAAGGTCTTCAATGTGTGTCCAAAATACTGATATTATGAGCTCATCTCTTCATTTACTGAGTGCCTATTATGAACTAAAGTTCTAGGTCTTGAAACTTGAACAGTGAAAAATGAACAAACAAAAACTGTTGAAAATTCTTACCTTTATGGTGCTTACATGGGAGTTGGGAAAGACAGACAATAAATATGTAAGTAAAATATATAGTTAAATTGTGGTATGTGCTGTGAAAAAGTATAAAGCAGAGAAGATAAATACAGGGTTTTAGAGAGAGAGTTGCAATTTTCAGTAAGGTAGTCAAGTTATATTGACACATAAGTATCACTTAATAATACTACAAATTAATGTGGTGGTGTCCAACCTTTTGGCTTCCCTGGACCACATTGGGAGAATTTTCTTGGGTCACACACAAAATACACTAATACTTATGATAGCTGATAAGTAAAAAACAAAACAAAACAAACCAAAAAACAGTCACAAAAAATCTCACAATGTTTTAAGAATTTATATTGGGCTGCTTTCAAAGCCATCGTGGGCCACAGGTGGACATGCCTGAATTAAAATGTGAAACATTTAGTAGTATATCCTTGGGTTCTTTATTATACTCTAAAGAATCTTTGCAGAAAATCTATTTAGAAAAAAGTTTATGAAAAATATTTTCATAATAAATTAAGATATGTTCCCAAATTACAACCTTAGTGACATAAAAAACAATTCTTTTAGTACTACTACAAACACTAAAGAATGCTCAGGATATGTTACACAAATAATAAAGAAACAATATAAGATGACATTAATGAAAATGGTGGCATATTGATTTCTGAAAATTCTCTCCTCCTTAAAAGCAAACACAATAGACTTTAAGATAAAAGTTGTTATAGAGATAAAGGACATTTTATAGTGATAGAAGCATTAGTCAATAAGAAGATATAACAACTATGACCATAAATGCACCTAGAAACACAGCCCCAACTTATATGAAGCAAAGGGAAAACACTGAAAGGACAAATAGACAATTCAAAAATAATAGTTGGAGACTTCAACACCCCACCATTTATAATGGATAAAACAATGAGACAGAAGATAGAAGATTTGAAGAACACTGCAAAACACCTAAACTTAACAGACCTCTATAGAACACTCCACACAATAGCAGCAGAATACACATTCTTCTTAAGTACATAGGAACATTTTCCAGGATGGACCATATATAGGCCATTAAATAAGTCTCCATAAATTTAAAAGGATTGAAACTACACAAAGTATATTCTCCAATACAGTGGGATGAAAATAGAAATCAATAATGTAAGGAAGTTTGGAAAATACACAAATATGTGAGTATTTAAAAATATACTCAAATAATCAATGAGTCAAAGAACAACTCACATGACTTTAGAAAATACATTAACACAAATGACAATGAAATTACCACATACAAAAACATATGCAATGTAGCAAAAGTGTTACTCAGAGGAAAATTTATAACTATAAATGCTTACATTAAAAAAGAAAAAAGATTTCAAACGAAAAGCCTATTCTTCCACCTTAAGAAACTGGGGTTGGGGGAAGGAGTGAGGGAGGAAATAAAACTAAAGCCAAAGCAATCAGAAGTTATGCAATAATCAAGTTTACAGGAAAAAAAATAAAATAGAATAGAAAAACAATGAATAAAATCAACAAATGAAAAGTTGGTTATTTGAAAAACTCAAGGAAACAGATAAACCTTTCGCTAGACAGAAGAAAGACGATTCAAATTTTTCAAACCCAGAATGTAAAAGAGGACATTACAACTAAAATAAATTAAACAGAAATAAATGAAATACTGTGAATAACTGTATGCCGATAAAATATATTAACAAGACCTAAGTGAAATAGATAAATTCATAGAAAGACACAAGCTACTGAAACTAATTCAAGAAATTGGAAATGGAAATAGACCTGTAACAAATAAAGAGATTCAACTGGTAATAAAATAAAATCTACCAATAAGAATTATTTATTTGCATGTGGATTATCTAGTTGTCCCAGAACCCAGGACAGCATTTATTACATTTGGCTTTCTGTTGATTATTTGGTGATGTGTGTGCCTCTCTGTTGGTCAAAGGCCATAATTTTGCTTTGAATCACTTGAAAGCATGTAGAGCATTTGTTTGTTTGTTTTTGTGTTTTGTAATCTAGAAGGTCATGACAGTGACTCATAATCAGTATTTTTTAAAAAAATGAAATAGAATAGAAAAATATCAGATGGCTCAGCTGTAGTTAGCATAGACATTAGTTTTAGAAAACAGTTTCAGTTTGTGTGTGTGTGTTGTGTGCACGAGCATATACATGTCTGCATGTGTATATGCATGCATACAGGGTTGAGATGGAAAATATATTTTTTACATATTATACTTTGGAAATTTACAAAAAGTTTGAAAAACATTGACTTGGAATACAGTGTCTCCAAAATAGATGATAACTAAAAAATAAGTAAATGAAAGTACTATCAAAGGCTGCTTTTTCTTTGCCTTTAGATGTTTTGCCTTTCTTGTTGGATAGAGGCAGCTGCAGTTTCAGATATCAGGAGTCCCAGTTACCTCATCCTCTAAATTTAGAGCAGAGTAAACACTTCTGTGCCTCTGTAAAGCAGGATTGAACTAGCCTTTTGCCTCTGGCATTTTCAGGTGATCAGGAAGATAAGAAAACACTTACTCCCAATAGGGCCATTGTTCTCCTCTGGCTGCTTGACAAGTGTCATTCCAACACTAGACAGACTTCTGAATCACAAACTCGGTTTCTTTGATTTGTAGGGTGAATCTCCTCAGCTCTCTGCCTCTGGGCATAACCTTCCAACAGCAACAAATCTCCCTTAAAATAAGCAACCTTTCAATTAGTAAAGGAACAATGTGAACCATTTAAAGTAAATACTTAGGTACAAACATAAATATAGAAGGCCCTAGGGAAATATTTTCTTTGAAAGGTATTGAGTTCCATTTAACAAGTAACATATGATACTACACAAATTTACAAATGCAACAGTTACTATTAATAAGTCTACAGTGTAAGCCGCAAACTTAATGTTTTAGTTAAGAAATATGCTAATGTAATCTATGGCATCAGATACAGACTGCTTAAGTGCACCCTATTTTTGTATCTCATCACCTAAGTCTGTAAGAACCTTGAATCAGAACTAATATTCGGAAAGTAAAGCAAAACATAAGTCACTTCCAAAGAGTTTAATTAGAGGGAGAAAGAGTGGTTTAGGGACTTGCCCAAGGTTTAATTTACCAGTTGAACACAGAGCTGAAAGTAGACCCCAGCCCCCCTGACTCCTCTTCCAGTGCTCCTCCTATGTTGCTATTCCCTTCATCTTTCCTAAAAATCATCTGAAGCTATTTGAAGGTCCCGGCTACTGGACCATAATCCGGTTGTTGAAAAAATAAGCTTAGATCCAACTATGTGTCAGGCAGTCTTCTCTGACAGAGTCCCTGCCTTCATGAAACTCAAATGAATTACTAATGAAGGTTCTGCAGAGATTATTGTAGTCACAACTCTAGTTCTTTGGTTAATAAAAATTTGTGAAAATGGTTACATCATTTTGGGTAGAAAATATAAACTCACTGAAGAATGAAAGTCCGAATTCTAGCTCAACTCACCTTCCTTCATTCAAGGTTTTTAACCACAGGCAACAATTGGAAAGCATTGAAAAGATTTAGTTTATTCCCTGCCCTAAGGTCACTCTGCTTCTCTAAATTGAAAGAATTAAGAAAGGAAATTACATCACAAGCCGTGAAATGCCTCAGACAAATCAGAGCCAAATTGCCTCTCCTCAAGATGAGTAGATTTACCTTAAAAAAAAAAAAAAAAAAAAAAAAAATCCTAGCAGAAAAAAGGTTGGCAGGAAAAAAACTATTTATTTTCATTTTATAATAAAAAATATCAACCACTCCTAGAAAGAGGGAAAAAATGATGAGACACTATTGTTTAAAGAAGTCATAAGTAGCACCTTTTAGAAAAAGACAACAATTTCAATTCATATGGAGAAGATCAAACATTAAAAGAAATAAGGGAAAACAAGCAAATAACCAAAAAAAGGTTAACCAGCTTCTTCTGTCTTGAACAATTCCAGACGTAAAGTGGTTTGCTCAATTTGTCCCATCCCACCTTACTGGAGTGGAGCTGCCTTCCTACAATATAAATGGGTGACTTAAGAACCAAGAAGCTGATCAAAACTTAAAGTTGAAAGACCATGATCACAGAAGCAAAGACTTAACCTACCTTTCAAGTGACTAAAATAACGGAGGGAAGTGTGGTAAATATTTTATACTGAACTGGTTAGCAAAAATCTTGGAACTGACAGAGAAAGAAATCTTCCTTCCAAACCTAAATCCAAAGATATTCCCTTGGACATGAGTTATTTAAATGTACCAAGCATGACATTTTTCATTTACAAAATGAAAATGATATAAAAATAATATCTGTCTTATAGATAATGGAGTAATACACATTGTTGAGTACACAAGTGCTCAACACAGTACCTTAATGGCACAGCATTAAGCAATCAGTTACTTTTATTATTAGCAATCACATCTGTAACAATAGTAAAACAGATTCACTGTACAGAATTTGGATCATCCAAGCTACTGGAGAACCATGCTAGGAATAGCTCCTGAAAGCCTCATATAACTCAAAACTTGCATTTTTCCTTTAAGAAATGTAATGCAAGAAATAGCAATCTCAGTGCACAGAAACGTAAGCCATGGTAATCTTTTCCTTATATCAAACTTGCTCTTTAATGCACAGTAAACAATTTTTAGTGTGGGGAATTCACACTGTTTCAACGTGTATACATAAAGTGAGACTTTAATAATATTTTTAATTGCTCACTGTTTCAAAGTTGCTAATTCAAATTAGCATGAAATGTAACTGCACTGTTTACCCAAAGGCCACTCAATATCAGAGAAAGGCTATCATAAGAAATGAGATACAGGGGAGTGTACCATGGGATTTCAAGACATATAGTCTAAATAGAGAGGAAAACAATAGTAACTGTAAATCCTGAAACCCCTAGACTTCAAATTATTGGAATTTCTTTTACAACTGTAAAGGCTGTAAAAAGATAAATTTTATCTGCAAAGAACCCGCAGAGGAATGTGAAATGATGACAAACTAAAACCGCCAACTCTAAAGATACTTGTGATGGAAGAGAATAAACACAAAAGCAGGAGTGGGGAAGTTTCATGAACTGCATAGGAAAAAGCCAAATGTCCAAAGAGTTATGATTGTGTCTGCAAGATTTGGATTCATGCACCTACATTTCTCCCTCATGGAATTAGACAAAGCCATATCTGGAGACCTGACTTCCAGATTCCATACTTAAAGCCAGGCCTTTAATCATTTGCTTGTCCAAAGACCACGTGGTTTGACTGCCACAATTCTGATGCCAGAAACTGAAAGAGAGTTGTAGTTTTGGTTTTGGTTTTTACTGGGAGGAGGTATATCTTCAATTTTTCCTTTTTTGGTTTTTAAAATGGGAAGTAAATAGATAATTCAGATAGTGGTGAATTATATTCATGGATAAGATGCTAAAAAATCTCACATAATTCAAAACTTGCATGATTCTAGACAGATAATTTACCCAGCAGAATCAATAGAATAACATTCTCAGAATAGATAAGGCTATAACATAGAGCATTTCCTAGAGCAAAATTTCAAATGCTTTTAAAAAAATAAATTTTATTTGTAAATAATTTTAGATTTATAGGCAAGTTTTGCAAAGGTAATACAGAGAGTTTTCATATTCCCTTCATCCAGTTTCCTCTCTTGGTAACATCTAATATGACCATGGTGCACTTGTCAAAACTAAGACATCAACATAGGTACTATTAACTGAACTCAAGATTTTATTCAAATTTTACTAGTTTTTCCATTAATGTTTTTTGGGGTTTTTTTTTTGTGTGTGTGTTTGTTTTGTTTTGTTTTTTGTTTGTTTGTTTCAGAATCCAATCCAATTTTAAGTACATTTTAGTTTTGGAAGGATTCACATTATTTGAAATTTGTGCAAACTAATAACATTTTTGTATCATGTTGTTTCAAATTTGAAATTTTTAAATTGGTATGAAATACAACTACACTATTTATTCAAAGACTTTCCAAACACAAGAATGGCTGAAGAATTCACCTATTGCAGTGGCCTAAGCCAGTGTTGTTCAAATTAGAATGGTGAGGGGATGGAAGCGGGTGTATTTTGTAGTGGGTTTCAACTGAAGAGTTCATTTGAAGAAAATCACTAGTAAGAAAATCTAGGAAAAATATTAGAATAATTTAAGGAATACTAAAAATAAACAAGCTCCAAACTGGATATGATCATGTTATAAGAAATATTAAGAAAATTGCCTAATCAGGTACCAATTTTTATATAAGTAGTTTAAACTTTTTCCTACAAAAAGCACACAAGCAAACTATGTAGCCACATATATTGTAAAATATGCCCCACTTGCTGTTACTATTATTAAAGGGCATGGTCAATTTAAGACAATGAACTTATTGAAAAATGTTTAAACTTATTTTCAAAGAATGCAAATTAAACTGCAATACACTTTTTTTTTAACTTATCAACTTGGTGATGATAATACATATTATGGGCTAAGAACAAGACACTCTCATACATTGCTAAACATCTTTTTTTATGACAGTTTGGCAACATATGTGTTTAGTTACCTATTGCTGTCTAATACATCATTCTGAAGTGTAGTGCCTTAAATCCACAACAGTGTATCATTTCTCACACTTCCGAGTTGGCTAGGTGGTCTTATACTTCACACAATGACGGCTGGGGCCGCTCACACAGCTACACTTAGCTGCGAGTTCAGCCAGGGGTGGAATGTTTCCTTTCTTCTCCCTGTGGCCTTTTTTCCCACTTGCCTTCCCATCATTCAGATGCCTCACCTGAGGATCCTTCATCAGCTGGATTCCAAGAAAGCAAAACTAGAAGCTGACAGATCTCTCAAAGACTAGATCTAGAAGCAGTGGTAGGAAGGAGCCCATTCATACAGGCCAATGAGGGCCAATTATGCATACTCTTTCCAACTCTATGATCAGTGATATCACACAGACAGCTCGAAATCTGCTGCGCTGGAAGTATTCACACCACAGAAATTGGAAAATGCTATAAATCAGGTCTTTTATCTTTTTTTTTTTTTTTTTTTGAAGAGCTGATCTTCCTGAAAGTCATACAGCTTTACATCTACCACATTCTGTCTATCCAAGCAAGTCACAAGGACAGCCCAGAGTCCCTGTGAGGAAACAGTCTCTACTTCTCAATTAGAAGAGTGACAGAGAATTTGTGACCTTCAGAGAAAAGTTTGCCTTCTGACCACAACTTCTTTATTTTTTTTTCCACATGAAAAACAACCTCACCCAAGATAGCTCAAACTCTCACCCATAACAGCTTCAGGTGCAAAGTTCACTATTTCAGGATTTGCATCATGTCCAGATGTGGATGCAGCTCCTTTGGACCTGGAGAGCTGTGAATCGTTTTCCGCCCCTCTCCACATCCCCCAACTCTCCCACCTGTACCAGGCATGCGGTGGTAAGAAAGGGACCGGAAAGCTACAATACATACTTGCATTCAACAAGAACAGGTCTATAGCAATTCTGAAATCTACCTGCATACGTGTTGTCAGAGCCCCTATTCCCAGGACTGGGAGTGCAACTGGGGCTGAACACCCCAAACTACTTCTCACTGTCCTGAGATTCTCTAGGTAACTGCTCTTCTTTCAAGAGTCTAGCCCCAAGTTTCTTACAGCATGGCAGTTGGCTTCCACAGGATCGAGGTAGAAACTGCAAAGTCTCTTAAAGGCTAGGCCTGGAACTGGTACAGTGTCATCATGTCCAGGGTTACCAGGTGTAGCTAATAAAAATACTGAATGCCCAGTTAAATTCAAATGTCAGATAAATAAGAAAGAAATTTTTAGTATAACTATGTCCCATTTTTCTGTTAATTTTACTGGGCATCCTATTTTCACCATGTTTTAAAGGTCAAAGCAAGTTGTTCAAGGATAAGAAAAGGAAACATCACCTTTTCATGAATGAATGGCTTGATTGTACAGGGAAGAGAAAAGATCATTGTGGCCGTTTTGCAGACTACCACATTATAACAAAAGACTTGAAAATGTGCATCTCACAATGAAAGCAGTCATTTTATTTCTAGGCCTTTTTCTAAGCACTTGTTTAAAGACATGCTTAAGATTTAGTACATACATGTTCATTGTAGAAAAGTGAAGACTAGAAAACAACCTAGGTGTATAAAGATAAGAAATAAATACATTTATTGAGCTCCTAATATATGTAAGACACTGTGGCAAGCCCAGAGGACATAATAAACAAGACAGAGATTCTTTGGCTTCAGGGGTCTTAGAAACTAAAGGGGCAAGACTGACATTAAACAGATAATCATACATTTGACTATGTGGCTATAATGTGCTCATTATTACAAAGGAAAACTATTGGGTGCTATACAATCACCAAGGGACCTAATCTAGCTTAGAAGAAGGGGAAGGAAATAAAGAGAAAGGATTAGAGAAGAGAGTATTGGGCCCAGTGAATAGCAGAGGGTTCTAAAAGTATACTGAGAATGGAAAGGTGATCGTAATAAGAAGTTAAGCATAAGGTGCTCACTAGGTATCTAAGTAGAGATGCTAAACTTTATTTAGATATACAAGTTGGGATCCTGGGGAAGGTTAGGTCTGGATATATACATTTGGGAGTTACCAGCCCACAGTCAATAGGCAGTAATATAAGAAGAAAATCAGGGGAGTAGGGTATCAAGGAGCTAGGAAAAGAGAGAGTGGCCATATGGAAGAAATGCTGCTAAGATGTTAAGGTGAAGGCAAAAAGAGACCATTGTATTTGATGACATGCAGCTCACTGATGAACCTTTTAAAAGTTTCCGATGTAGTGGTGAGAACAAAGGTCTAATTGAAATGGATTGAGGAAAGAAAACATGATATAGTGGAGGAAAGTCTTTCATTTAAGAAATTTTGCTGTGAGGAAGCAGGAGAATGGGCCAGCAGCAGGATAGGACTGGGAGGTCAAGAGCAGGTTTGCTGGCTGATGGAAACAATCCCCTAGAGAGAGGGAAACAGAACACAGAAGAGAAGGGTATTTGTAAGAGTAACATCCTCGAAAAGGTGAAAGATGAGATCCAGAGCACAAGGAAAGGACTGACCGAGATAGGAGCAGGGATGTTTTTTCTTAGAGCAGCAAATTGAAAAATAGAGGTCCTGATTCAAGAGGCAGCAGAGATGCAGTGGGAAGAAAATGAGAGAGTGCATGTTGCTTCTATTTTTCATGAAGTGTGAATCAAGGTCATCAGTTAGAAGGGGAGGGAGGAAGCGGGTGATTAGAAACATATTCCCCAAGTATACTTCACATCTCAGGTAGGTCATGCTAATTTGAAAATTATGCATGTATAGACTCTGACTTAGCCAATAAATTACAAAGTTTCTCAATATTCCAAACAAGAAAAAGAGAGAAGGGGGAGCATACGTACACAAATCAAGATGAACTTGTTGAAGAATTTTACTTAAAAGCCTCAGGGGAATTTAATAGTCATGATTCAAGATTCATCAGTGTCAATTCAGCAATCAGGAAAATTTTTAAGTCATAGAAGGAAGTACACATGAAACTATTTTGCGGAGTCACACATTTTAGTTACAATTAACAGAGATCCAATGATGTCTGTTTTAGTGACTTAACCAATGCATTAAATTGTTTGTTTCCATATTAACAAAGAGACTAATTAATTGGATGATACATTTATCATCATCAAAGCAGATTGAACACGAATAGACCCTTGTGAGAAAAAGTCAAGGTGACAAAATGTAATACACTACTGTAAACTGCATAAACTACCTAAATTCACACTAAGAGTTGATACTCCTGGGAGTGTTTTTTCAGAAGGTATTGGAAAAAATTAAATGTGAGAAGAACTTTTGGGTCATCAGTGCTCTAAATTTAGAATCTTCAAATAATCATAGATACCAGTACTCTGTCATCAAGAGAGAAATAAAATGGGGTTACCACCTTTTCCCACTAATTCTTTTTGTTGTTGAACACATCAGAAATTTCTATGGTAGAATAGATCCCATTTTAAGGCTTAAAAATAGATGGGACAATTTTAAGATGGAGTTTAAAATATAGAGGATACTTTAAAACTTTAAGAATATTATTATTCAAAAGTGTAAAACAAATTTTTAAAACAGCAAATATTTATTGAGCACTTACATACCAAGCATTGTTCTTTATACCTGGTATTCGAGTATGTATTATCATACATAATCCTCAGAATTCCTAAAACACCTTTATGAGGTATGTTCTATTACTATTATCTACTTTTTGCAATATGGGGAACTGTGTTTTGTCAAATTCAATATAATAAAAACAGACTTTTACATAAATTGCATACCTGTTCATGACCAACTATATTACTATGCTCAAAGGTTTTGTGTGGCAAATATGAATAAGGTTTCCATCTCACAGCCTCCTGGATGAGAAATGGACAAACACATGGTCAGTTTGTCAATGCAGCATTTTTTGTGAGAAGACGAATATTTAAGTGTACTTGTAGAGTTAAAAATGTTATGTAAGGGAGGTGACTTCTGAGCTGGAACTTGAAGAATGAGCAGCAATTGGGAGAAAGGAAATGGGTACAAAAGTATACAGCTAGGACAACTTCCTGACTGCAGGAAACTGAGAGATGGGTGTAGCTTAAGTAGGAAGTACAAGTTAGGGAGTGGTGGGAAACAAGGCTGGAGAAATAGGTAGGAAACAGATGGTGGGGATCTTGTATGAAGGTGAAGAGTTTTGAATGGAGTCCGTAGCCATCACACAGTATCAGAAACTTATATGCAATAAGCAACATGACCAACTTTGATTTTTCAGGAACATAACTCTGGCACCAGCCTGCAATGCTCTTTGGAGGCAAGAGGCTAGAAGCATGGCAAACCTAGAGAAAGTTAATGTATGGGAGCAAAAAGGACGAGTCCCACAAATGAAGTATTGTTAAGGGGAGAAACCACACTTAGGATGTGCTTCTGAGCAAAGATATAATACTTGGAAGTTTATCTAAAATAAGAATTTATCACAACACCTCTGTATCTATGGATCAATTCCGGCAATTACCAGATGGTACCATGGGAAAATTTTTAGCTAACTAAACAACTACATCATGACTGCTACCTTGCTGCAAGCAATCGTAAGATGCTACCCCAATATAAAATGCATCTGATTCCAGATACATTAAGATATGAAGGGGAAATGTGTGTGTAGAATGGAGGAAATAAGAGCGTTGTGTTAAAAAAACATATCCAAAATCCAACCATTTCTCCCTACATCCAGTCCCACCACTCTGGTCCAAACCAACATCACCTGTTTCCTAGATTACTCCAGTAGCCTCCTAATGGGTCTCCTAGCTTCTGCCCTTAATATACACTCCTCGCCTCTCCTAAATCTGTTTTCAAGAGGGTAACATAAATGAAATTATATTATTCCTATGTTGAAAATCCCCACTGGCTTCTTGACTTAGAGAAAAAACCCCAAGTCCTTACAGATGCCACTGCAGGATTGGGACCCTCATTAGTTCTCCAGCCCATAACCCCTCCTCTGCTCCTCTCGCTTTGCTCACTCCACTCCAAAAAAATGGGCTTCCTCCTACACAACACATAGGCTGCCACTTCAGGCAATTTGTACCTCCCATTCCCTCTGCTTAACGTGCTCTTCTCCTGGATACCTGCAAAGCTCCATTCCTGAAGTCTTTCACCAAATACCACCTTTTCTGTGAGGCCTCCTTTGCCTTCCCTTGTCTAAAATTGCTGTCACCCCCACCCCGAAACTCTCATTTACTCCCTAAATGCCCCCTGTTTGCTTTCTTTTTTCCTCCCTTCCCCCTTCCTTCCTTCCTTCTTTCCCTCCTTCTTTTCTTCTTTTGTTAGTACTAATATAACATGTATTTTACTTGTTTATCATATTTATTGTCTTGATTGTTCGTGAGGAGTTGGGTTCCTGGTTAAAAACCTACGTATGATTTTTCAGGCCTGACCATAAGCATTTACAAAGGCTTCCCCAGGCAGGCCTCATGGAGAAAACTGCCCTCCCCACACCAGAATTGGTGCACAGCCAGTGCATAGTGGTCTCTGAAGGGAGATGCAGTCCAAGACTCAGAACCCCCTGGCCAGTCATACTCTTTCACATATTTACACTCCAACCCCTGTAGGTCTCTTTATTTGAGGCCTCAAGCAGAGGTCTTCTCTGGCCTCCTCTGCTGAGAACTCCTCATGAAAAGCAAGAGGAACAGGGAGAAACCTTGAAGTCACTTGTGCCCACCATGATTCAGTATACCCAGTACTTTCCCACTTCTAATCCTCCCCCACCTCACCATCCCCCCCAACACCCTAAAGGTCATAAAACCACCAAAGACTCCCACATCCACACTGATACACCTAACCCTCATTGGTGTGCCATTTTGTGGGGTAAGCTAACAGGACCAAGTCTGCACTTTCTCCAATTTTAGAATCTTCTTGCACCATCGTAGTAAGTGACTGAACGCTTAACTCTGATTTTGGGCTTTGTTGCTAAAGGGTTACTCTGACTGGTTCCTTTTTCTCCCAGTTCAGCTGAGCTCCTGACAAGGGGCTTTTGCCTTTATTTTTGTTTGTTTTTAATAGAGTCCTTCATACAGCAGTTTTAGGTTCACAGAAAAACTGAACCTCCACACGTGCATAGCTTCCTCTGTTCTCAACTTGTGACATGTCACTCAGACTCGATAGTTTTCCTTAGGTTGTACATTCTAAGTATTTGGACAAACTTAAAATGACATGAATCCACCATTATAGAATCCTCCAGAGTAGTTTCATTGCCCTAAAAAAGTCCTCTATGCCCTGCCTATTTATCTCTTTCTCTCTCCAACCCCTGACAACAGGCAAACTTGTTACTGTGTCCACAGTTTCGCCTTTTCTAGAATGCCATACAATTGGAATTGTACAGTATATAGCCGTTTCAAATTAGCTCCTTTCACTTACTAATATGCATTTCAGTTTCCTCCACATCTACTCATGGCCTGATTGCTCATTTCTTTTTAGCACTGAATTATATTCTATTGTCTGGATGTACAACAGTTATTTGTTTATTCACCTATGAAGGACACTTCGGTTGCTCCAAGTGTTTGGTAATTATAAATAAAGCTGCTATAAAACCTGAGTGGAGGTTTCTGCAGAGACATAAATTTTTAATACCTTTAAGTAAATACCAAGGAGGGATTGATAGATCAAATGGTAAGTGTATGTCTAATTTTATAAGAAATTGCCAAACCGTATTCCAAAGTGGCAGTGTGTTTTTGCATCCATAAAAGATATGAATGAGAGTTCCTATTGCTCTACACCCTTGTTAACATTTGATGGTGCCAATGTTTGGGATTTTGACCTTTCTACCAGATGTGCAGTGGTATCTCATTGTCGTTTTAATACTTTGCATTTCTCTAACAACATTTGATGTGATGCATCTTTTCATATGCTTATTTGCCATCTGTGTATCTTCTTTGGTGAGGTGACTTTTAAGGTCTTTGGCCCATTTTTTGATCAGGTTGATTGTTTTCTTATTGTTGAGTTTTAAGGGTTCTTTGTATATTTTGGGTAACAGTTGTTTATCATATGTAGCTTTCACAAGTATTTTCTCCCAGTCTGTGGGTTGCCTTTTTAAGTTCTCTTAACAGTGTCTTTCACAGAACAAAATTTAAAAGTTTCAATGAAGTCTAACCTATCAGTTATTTATTTCATGGATCATGCCTTTGGTTTTTTATCAGGTAAGCTATCACCAACATAAGGTCATCTAAATTTTCTCTGATGTTATCGTAGAGAGTTTTATAGTTTTGCATTTTATATCTTACATTTAGATCTGTGATTTATTTTTGAGTAAAATTTTGAAAGGTGTGAGATCTGTCTGTATCTAGGTTCTTTCTTTCTTTCTTTTTGTATGTGCATGTCCATTTGTTGGAAAGACAATCTTTTCTTTATTGTATTACTTTTGCTCCTTTGTCAAAGATCAGTTGACTGCATTTTTGTGGGTATATTTCTGGCTCCTCTATTCTGTTCCATTAATCTATTTGTCTTTCTTTCATCTGTATCACACTGTCTTGATTCTTGTAGCTTTATGGTAAATCTTGAAGTTGGGTGATGTTATTCCTCTAAATTTATTCTTCTACTTCAGTATTGTGTTGGATTTTCTGAGTCTTTTGCCTCTCCATATAAACTTTAGAATTATTTTGCCAATATCCATAAAGTAACTTGCTGGAATTTTGTTGGTATTGCATTGAGTCTACAGTTCAAGTTGATAAGACTGACATCTTGACTATATTGAGTCTTCCTACCATGAACACAGAATATCTCCCCATTTATTTAGTTCTTTTCATTTATCAGAGTTTTGTAGTTTTTTTATATAGATTTTGTACATATATTTTTAAGATTTATGTCTAAGTATTTCAGATTGAAGTGCTAATGTAAATGGCAATATGTTTTTAATTTCAAGTACACTTGGTCATTGCTGATATGTAGGAAAGTGATTGACTTTTGTATATTCATCTTGTATCCTGTGACCTTGCTACAATTGTTTATTAGTTCCAGTTTTTTTTTGTCATATTTTCTATATAGATGATTATGTCATCTGTGAACAAAGTAGTTTTATTTCTTCCCTCTCAATCCATATACCTCTTATTTTCTTTTCTTGTCTTAGCTCATTAGCTAGGACTTGCAGTATGATGTTGAAAATCAGCGGTGAGAAGACATCTTTGCCTTTCTCATAATCTTAAAAAACAAAGTATCTAATTTTTTCACTACTAATTATGTTAGCTATAGTATTTTTATTTATGTCCTTTATCAAGTTCAAAAAGTTTTCCTCTATTCCTAGAGTGGAGAGAGTTTTTATTATGAATGGATATTAGATTTTGTCAATTTTTTTTATGCATCTATTGATACAATTATGTGATTTTTCTTTAGCCTGTTGATGTAGTGGGCTACATTGATTTTTGAATATTGAACCAGCCTTGAATACCTAGGATGTATCCCATTTGATCTTGTTATATAACTGCTTTTATACATTGTTGAAGTTGAGTTGCTAATGTTATTTTGAGAATTTTTGCATTTTTATTAATGAGAGATATTGGTCTATAGTTTTCTTGTCTTGTAATGTCCTTGTCCAATTTTGGTATTAGGGTAATGTTAACCTTGTTGAATAAGTTAGGAAGTGTTTCCTCTGCTTCAATCTTCTGAAAGAGATTGTAGAGAATTGGTATAATTTCTTTAAATGTTTGGTAGGGTGAACACGTTGGAACCTGGTGCTTTCCGATTTGAAGTTATTAATTATTGATTAGATTTTTTAATAGATGTAGGCTGTGATATAGTGATTCCCAAGAAAAATATATTTGATCGTTCAAATAACTAAAATATATTTATCCTATATGTTTGGTCTTCCTTCACAGTTCCTGGCTCATAGCTCCCCAAAACCGTGCAATTTCCTAAATGTTGGGAGTGAAAAAGGTGTCTTTTATTATGTTAATGAGGTGACTTTTAAAAGCATCTAAGAATGGAGGCTGATTGCCAATGAATTCAACCCTTGCTTAGAGGGTCGGAACTTTCAATCCCACCCATTGACCTCAAAGAAAGAGAGAGGGGCTAGAGGTTGAATCAACTGCCAATGGCCAATGTGTTAATCAATCATGCCTATGCAATGAAATCTCCATAAAAACTCAAAAGGGTGGGGTTTGGAGAACCTCTGGGTTGGTGAACATATAGAGATGCTGGGAGAGTGGTGTACTTAGAGAGAGAGCATAGAAGCTCCACACTGTTTCCCCATACCTTGCCCTATGTATGTTTCTTTCTGGCTGTTCCTGAGCTATATCTTTTTATAATAAAGTGGTGATCTAGTACATAAAATGTTTCTCTGAGTTCGGTGAGCCACTCTAGCAAATTACTTGGAGGGGATCAAGGGAACTTGTGATTTATTGCCAGTTAATCAGAAGTCCAGGTGACAACTTGGCCTTTTCACTGGCATTTGAAGTCAAATGAGGGAATTGTGGAAATTTCCAGTCCATACCTGGCTGGCCAAAAGCACAGGTAACAGCTTGGGCTTCCTACTGGCATCTGAAGTGGGAGTGGGTGGTGGGCAGCGGAAGGGACAGTCTTATAGGTCTAAATCTTTAACCTATGGAATCTAACACGATTTCTGGGTAGATAGTGTTAGAATTCAGTTCAGTTCTCTGACACACTGAATTGCTCTGTGTTGTGTGAGAAGCCCCCCAACATACACACATACACATTGGAAATGGGTCCAGGAACCCACATGATAAGGCCTGTTCAGATTGTTGGCCTTTGTTTTTTACTGCTGTATCTCCAACACTTAGAAAAATACCTTACATGTATTAGGTGCTTAGTACATTTTTAAAAATAAATTAATGAACATATATCAAATTTAAATTAATACAATTAGTAGTCTGAATAAAAGTCCTCTCCATTTAAAAATTTCATTATAAATCATTAAACCAAAGTATTATATACAATGCCAAAAGAATCGTGATAGATTAAACTTTCAGATAACTCAGATATTTTTATTGCCCACAACTTCATTTCTTCAAGCCATAGGATTCAAGCCTAACAGAGTCAATATTATCTAAATGAAAAAAAAAAAAAGAATAGTTTTGCTTGGGGCAGCAAACAAGGAGAAACACTGTGAATTGACATTAAAAAGGAGAAGGGAAGAGATTCTACATCTTAGATCCTGGTGTTCTATTTGTTATTAATTCATCATATATAGGCCCTCTACAGACAGAAACAAAATCCTATTGTCCGGTATACAGATGGCTTTTCCTCAAGGGTTTCAAAATATCAACAGAGAAATGGAAATCAAACTAGAGAAGAATTCCTAAGAAAATTAGGGACATTTGAAATGTTGTAAGCTTTCAACCAATTGTTACCATTGTTATTATGGTTAGAGAGATTTCTGTATTCAGGATACACTTTTGCAACCTATATCTAAGAGCTAGGAAACAAATACTGATGAACTGAAAAGTCAGTAATGTCTTCCAAGAGGTTGCTGAACTGCCCCAAGACTCAGGGTGACTTGATTCAGAGAAATTCAACTTCAGGGGAAATTCTTAGACAACTCTTATCTGTCAACCCCCAGCCAGATCATTTGAGGATTCCTGGATTGATCTACCTCAAATAAGACTGTCAACTACTGAGGCATCAATCCCTCACATCCCCCACTTTTAAAAAGCAGTGTCTTTCTGCTCTACCTTTTTCTGAAGTAGAGTAGAATGGTGAGGAATCATCTACTAGTCTGCAGTCTGGATGAGTGACAGAATTAACAATGGACACAATCCCCCTGCATCCTCTGTTTCCATTGAAATATGCCCCAGTACTTCTATGCCATCTCTGGGCACCCTAAAGTTTTCCCCAGTAGGGCTTTTCCACCACTCAATACTCTAGGACTTTTCTTACTTCCTCACACCATGTGCAAACATTTTTGCTTGGTATTCTATAATACTTTCTACCTAAACTGGTAAGCTAAATTATCAGAACTGATGGCTCTAAATATTGCCTCCCCCAGGAAACTCGGTTGTTTCTATTTCTACCAGTTTCAAATGTAACCGAGTTGGGTTGCAGGGATCAGCCTCTCGTATAGGGGATAATAGGTCTCTCTTGCTTTCTAACGTCCATTCCATAGCTGACCTCACCAACCCTTTCTTGCTGACTTGTCATTGGATAAATAATTGTATTGCATGCTTGGACTGACCAATGAGTAAGGGGTCAAGGGCTACATTGACTGGATTCCTACCAGTTCTGTGGGATCTAAATCAACCTGTCACAAAAGTTGAGTGGAATTGCTGGGTAAAGGATTTTGGATTTGCCTGTCACCTCACTGTAGAGCACCTGGACCAGAGGTTAAGTCCCATGACAACTGTGTTATCATCAGAAGATGAAACTGTCTCATAAGTGACAGAAAAAGGGATGCTCAGGGAACTTAAAAATCTAACCCCTCTGAAACTAGAAATTTAGTTCCCCTTATGTGTAGTATTTTTGTTTTTGTTTGATTTGATTTAGCTAAATAAAAGTCAGCTTGAATAGATATTTTTCCAAAGAAGATATAAAAATGACCAATAAGCATGTGAGAGGATGCTCAACATCATTAGTCATCATGAAAATGCAAATCAAAACCATAATGTGCTACCCCTTTATACCTACTAGGATTCCTAAAATTAAAAAGATAAAGAAAATAACATCCTCTTGGTGAGAATGTCAAGAAATTAGAACCCTCATACACTGCTGGTAGGAATATAAAATAGTGTAGCCACTTTGGAAAATAGGCTGGGAGTTCCTCAAAAGATTAACTATAGAATTACCATATAACCCAGCAATTCGACTCATAAGTATGCACTGAAGATTATTGAAAATATATGTTCACATAAAAACTTTGACATGGATGTTCATGGCACCATTATTCATAATATCCCCAAAGTGGACAAAAATAAAATGTTCACCTATAGACAAATTGTGGTATATGAACATAATGAGATATTATTAAGCGATAAAAAGGAATGACATACTAGCACATGAATGAACAATGAACACTGATGCTAATTCAAAGTGCCAACTTTCAGAATTTGGGACTACTTAAGGTGATCCACTTGTCGTGGTTTACCTGGAACTTTACCAATTTTGACACTGAAATCCTCATATTTCGGTAACCCACTCAGTGCCAGAAAATTGAGCTGATTAACCACCCTAGCACCACCGAGTAGAGCAAATGGTCCATGGAAAGCAGCTGTCTGTGTTCTTGTAATCAACATGACACAGTGTGCAGGAATTATTATAATCTCTTTTGCTGAATAAAATGTACTCCCATCTTCCCCCCCAGCATTCTGGGGCTCATGGCTGTCCTTACCCACTTTGGAAAAATGACAAGTTTAGAAACAATCCAAGACAGCAAATCATAATTCAAGTTTAAAAGCACCAGAAAACACACTTCACTGGTGGGATTCTTTCTGTCTCACTCACATACTGGACCTATGTTGGTAATTTGCAACAAAATTTATAGTATAAATAGAATGGTTGCCAACAAGCAGACAAAAATAAATAATAAATTCTAACCTGAAGCTAAAACTATTGATAAAAGGTGTTCATTGATGAGGAAGATTTTCAAGCTTTTATGTACTTCTCTGGTTAAAAATTTCTTAGAAGCTAATCATAGCTCTCTGAAACATCCACTTAATAAATTTATAAAGTACACTCAAACTGAAATCTATCAGGATGAAGCAACAAAATATTAAAGGATTATCATTTTATCCATCAAAATTAAATTACTTATAGTCTCCAGGGAAGAAATAGTTATTCATAATCAGCTACCAATATTTAAGAAAAGAAAAGGTATAATTTCTTTTGTAATGAGGAACATTAATGTTTTGAGTTTGGGGAACCTCAGAATAAAAAAACAAATTAACAACACAGCCATCTGAAAATAGGTCTAAAGTATACCTTTCTAAAGAATTTGATTTAGTCTTCTATATCCTAAACAAAAAAACTGAAGAAAATTTATAAATAGCAGAAAAATTTTATACAAAAGAAAGAGCGAGTTTCAATAGCAACACCAATGATGTAGTCCTACCACAACAGTTTATTAGTTTCTGTGTGGTTCATCCAAGTGATGTCTTAGTGTCAATTTAAGCAGACCGTTTTCACAAAAGTAAACTATATAATATGAAAACATTTGCTCCAACATTCAGGAGAAGAAGATAATTACAATTTAAGATGTAATGCCAGACTTACTTTTCACATGATGAACTGGTGGTTTCTTAGCTGTTACACATAAAGAAGGCACCTGACCAAAAATAAGTCAATTTGTTATATAGTCTACAAGTTTGTTTAAAAGAGGAAAAAGATCCCCTTTTTTCCTTTGTTTTTCTTTTTCTTTCCCTTCCTTTCTCCACACGTGCGTGCATGTGTGTGTGTGTGTGTGTGCGCGCGCGCACATGTGTGTGTGTGTGCGTGTGCACGCATGCGTGTGTGTGTGTGTGTGTGTGTGTGTGCGCGTGTGCACGCATGCGTCTATGTGTGTGTGTGTTTTATGTCACAGAGGCCAAAGGCATTTTCTTGTTTTGGAAGTCAAACACATATTTGTTACTCATTTGATAAATCCCACATGACAATCACAGGATTAGTTGGTTGTTTTTTCCAAAGTGTCACTACATCATGCTTCTCTAGCTTAAATTGATCAACTTAATGTGGTGTCACATTTCTTCACAATACACATCCTTCTTTGTCATGAACTTAAAGCTAAATTCCATACTACTTCTATAATGAAAGCTGCAATAAAATCCTGGATTTAAATGAACAGTTTTATTTGGTCAATGAGGAAAGCGGCAGTTAAGGAAGGCAAATGGCACAAAGGATGTGCTTCTATCATCAGCTACTACAATCTCTGATACGCCTATATAATCAGACCCAGAGCCCTCTTTCTGCATTAACTCAAAATAGGACTGACTCTTTTTCTTTCACATTCCTCTATTCAGGCAAAATTTATAGTATAAATAGAATGCTTGCCAGCAAGGATTCTTTTTCCTTCAGATCTGGTCTGAGAGATCAGATAAACCTATTATCACCCAGATGTGGTTTTATTTAACCCAGCTTCTCACACTCCCAGGAACAGCAGAGAATCCCGCTTTCGCTGAAGACCAATGACCCTGCACTTTCTGTCTCCTTGGACAGATGCCACAGTGCATGAACTTAGGATCTACGACGTGAGTCATTTTCAAAAAGAAATTGGAGGGGAGAGAAAACTTTATAGGGTCCTTTAAGCTTTTGCTCTTGGTTTTTATTGGATCAATGATCCATTATTTCAACTGTGAGTTTTTCCACCCAGGTTAAGTAAGTTCCTCTGCTCAGGAAGAGAAAGTATGGGCCTACTTCCCTTGGGATGCCTTATCTCACTGGTGATGGGGACAGGGAACTGAGCATGCTCAGCTTAGCCAGCGTGCTTGTAGTTTTGTGATTCTCTGCACTACTTCTCAAGAATCTCTCATTCTGTTACTCTAGGAGGTAAGCTTGATATGTCAGGATCTGGGCTTTTAGTGGGGAGACTTGAAGTTTGGGATGGGTAGGGTCAATTCAGAGGGGAAATTATCAGGGAACCTGATTTTGGCTAATATCTATGCTACGTTCTCTAAACTAGCTCTTTGAGCAATAAAACAGAGTACTTGGTTCTTTAAATGTCTGATTCTCGTGTACACATCTAACCTTGGAGAGCTGACAACAGATTATCACGTTTTCTGTAAAAACAAAGAATCCCCAAGTCCTAGAAGCTAAAACACTGAAGGTTTATTTCTTGCACATACTACATGTTCACCAGGGCTCTGGTCATCTGCTTTGACTCTTTTCCAAATGCCTGAAATCTGAGAGCTCAAAGCAGTTTTTATATTTGAACATATGCCACACAGTGGGAGTTTGGGGTTTTTAAAGGCTGGTTCAAATTTTAGCACCTCTCAGTAGGTCTTTATTAGAAAATAAAACTAGAAAAATTTCAAATTTGAGTCCTGGGATATAATTACAAAGACTGCCAAAGCAGTGCTTTCAAACTTAACTCTTCCTATTGGGGAGCAATATTTAAAATAAATGTCAAAAAGAAATATCATCTACAACTGAATAGGCCTTTTCATATCCCCCTGACTTGCTGAGGATTATTTTTGGTAATATTTAATTCAGAGCTTTCCTTTCAGGGTGTTGGTACTTTCCCTTTTTAGATATGAGTTATACTAGACCAACCTCTATTATTTCTGGATTACATGTCAGCAGTGGAAAATGAATTGAGTGCTTTGAGAAGAAAAAAATCATTACCAGAAAGATGAATAGATGGACTGTACTGGGTTACTAAATGTAGAAGCTCTGGAAAGATCATTGGTTTGATTTTTCTGGGAAATATATCTGCTTGGATATTCTTCAGAGTTGTGATATTTTCCTCCAGCTGCAGGTGGGAGGTAAGTCTATTGATACCACTCTTTCTCCTGGCCTACTAACTTCAAAGACAGGCCTTTCTTTTTGCTATGGGGTATTCAAATATAAAAGCTGCCTAGAACTCTCAGATTTTAGGCATTTAGGTAAGAGTCAATAGCCAGCCAAATTTATATATTTGCTGTTTCTGCCATTGGAAGGATATATGTTTTTTTTCAACAGATGTGTGTTATTCTTACTAAGTACCAGACAGTGCTGTGTGTCAATAACACAACAGTGATCAAGACTGACATAGCCCCTCACCTAATAGAGCTTTTAGTCTGGGGAGAGGGAGGCAGGTATAGATGGGTAAATGGGCTACAGTTCAGTGTGAGAAATATCATGGTGAGGACACACAGGGTGCTTTGGGAATCTTATAGCAGGGGAGATCAGGGGAGGCTTCCTGGAAGAAGAAACTTGTACTTGTGATCTCAGGGATAGTAGGTCTTAACCAGAGGGAAAGAGAATGAGCAAAGGCCCTGAGGTTGGCATATTTAAAGGACAAAGAGTAGAAAGTACGTGTTCAGTAAGGGAGAGAAACACATCTTTTAGAGAATAACTGACAGGAAAGGGATAAGGCATAAAGTTAAAAGGGTAAGAAAATGCAAGGTTATAAAAAATTTAGCAAAACATGTTAGGAAGTGTAGCCTTGATCTCCATGGAAATAATCATTGAGTGATTTTTAACAGGAAAGTGGCATGATGAGATCTTTGCTTCTAGAAACCACTCTGATTGCTATGTTGAAAATAGATTGGGAGAGACAAAGCCTGGAGGTAGGAGATAGAAAGACCAGTGCAGGGATTATGTAGGTATCCAGGTGAGAGATTATGATCACCTGAGATTAGTATTGGCTGTGGAATGCACAAGATCGGCAGATTTGAGAAAAATGTGGGAAGTAGAATCAACAGGAAGGACTTGGTTACAGACATGATGGATGGTATAAGGAAGAGAGAAATCTAGCATGGCACTGAGATTGCTCAAGGCTCTGACTTGGACACTAGGTTGATAGTGGGGTCACAGGAAACTCAGGAGGAAGAGCAGACTTGGAGGTTAAGGTTTTGAATTCAGTCTTAGAAATGCTGATTTAAGGTGTGTAGTAGATGTTGGTGATACACTTGCATCCCCCTGGCCTACCACTAAAGTTGGTTGCAGATAGTCCCTGCATGTGAAGACAGCTTCTTTCTGTATCCCTCTACCTGCGGCCATTCTTTGGCTATTAGAGTAAGCTTGGCTACAGAGCACATGTAGTCAGACCTGAAGTTCCAGAAAGTTAGTGTCCCAGGAGTGACCATCAGCAGTGAGGGACAGTAATTGATGAATAAGTACCTCAGCTTTCTTGTCCCTTTATGCACCATTTCTGGGGTGTCTTTCACCCAGAGTCTCAGAGGGTCCCAAGTAAGACTGAGCCACAGTTGCCAACAGTGATGTCCTGCTTATTAATACACTCTCTATTGGTTTGCTTTCCTTCCCTGTCTCACTTCCCATTCCTTTAGAATTCCTCCTGGGATCACTGCCCTCCAAAATAAAGTATTTGCACCCAAATCAGAGTATCAGAGTCTAAGATGAAGGTGTTTATGAAACAACCCAGTAGAAGTTCCAGGAAGCAAAATGAATATTAAGGTCTGAAGCTCTTGAACAAAGTTTGGGCTGAAGGTTTCAATATGAAAGTCATCAATATACACTTTCTCATTGAGGTTATGGCTGTAGATGACTTTCAAAAGAATATGTAGAAGAAGAGGAAGTTCTATTATAATAAATATCACTTAGAGGACAGGCAGAGGAAGTGTTGGTTTCACATGCAACAGGAAAGGAACAGCCAGAGAGGCAGGTGAAGGAGCCACAGAATGTAGGACCACAAAAGTCAACGATGGGTGACAATGTCTCAGGACAGAGAAGTTCTCAGAGGCCTGTAAGAGAAGAATTTAAAAAGTGGTCACTGGACTTAACTACAAGGCAGTAATTGGTGACTTTGGGGATCACAATTGCAGTAGAATATGAAGGCAAAGTTGGGTATGGAATAAGTCATGATTGAGAAACGAGAACGTCTGGGCAGAGAACATAGACAATCATTTTAAGAAGTTAAACTATGAAGGGTGAGAGAATAGAGCCGTCGGTGGAGATAGATTCAGAAAAGAGAAGGGGTTCTTTCTGCACAGCATCTTCAAATTTCTCTCTAACTTCATCTCCTGTCTCTGACTTCCACTTAAAAGGATTTTTGTGATTACACTGAGCCCACCCAGATAACCCAAGATAATCTCCATAGTTTAAAGTCAAATAATTGGCAACCTTAATTTCATCTGCAACCTTAATTCTCCCTTGACCTGTACCATAATATGCTCACAGGTTCTGGGTATTTATAGATTCTTTTTTCATTGCTAGTTCCATTTTTAGTACTGTGTCATCACTGTGATGTGTCAAATGCTTCTAGGACTAACCTTACCAATTTGTGTGGTATTCTTGTACATAATACATTGTTGCACAATAATATATGTCTGGCCTGAAAGTAGTCATGATGATTGTTATTTTCTATTCATAATTTATACAAGAAACACAAAACTCAAAATTTTGAACCAAAAAGTAAATGTTATGTGGTAGAAAATGAATATTCATAAGACCTTTTCCCCAATCTTCTGCAAATCGAAAGTACAACAGCTCAAAGACTATGAAGATATATGAGTAATAAATATTCAACAGCAGATGGAAGCAGTAATTGTGTAAAGGCTCCCAGAGCACATGCTCAGTCTTTCCTAATGATTCTTCTCCCACCACGCCCAGCTCCTGAAGTTTGTTATTGGCACTAGTCCTGTAAAGCTTTAATGAGCCCTGTTCTACTCTGATCTGGAGGGAAGGCAGAGGAAAGGAAGAGAAACAGAAAGGTAGGTGTCATCAATGTGTAGAAAGACTCTGGAGCATGAAAAGGGTGGCCTCACCCATCCACACAAGCAGCCACTAGTGCGTGGTGGCCAGCTCACACAAGGGCCACAGCCCAGGCTGCAGGGTTTTTCTGTGGGAAGAGGTGTTACCTGAATGCTGCTGAATGGCCCCAGCTGCCCCCAATCTAATGAACTCTTCTTGTCACCATTCTCTAAGTTGAAAAGTAAAATAAAATCACAAACATCTCCATGATGACTAGTTTACCAGGTTGACTGGCAGATCAGAAAAGGACATAGAGAATGGGTCACTAGCTCAATAGGAAAGCAGGCTGAGTTTCTGAGGGAATGTTGTAGGTCACCCTAAGCAGAGTACAGAAACTAGGCAGCAAAAGGGATTTAAACACATTCCTAGAACCTCTTATTCCTTCATGTTCTCACATATGAAAATCACCTACCATACGAAAATAGCTTACACTTTTTTTTTTTTTTTTTTAAATGTGGGTAGTTCCCTGGCTGGGGATCAAACCCAGGCTGCAGCGTTGAGAACACAGAAGCCTTAGCCACTACACCACCAGGGAACTCCTCTTACACTTCTTGAATACCCATTAAGCATCAGACCTTGCACTAGGTGCATGCTATGTATTATCACTTTTAATCTTATCACCAGTTCAATGAGTTCCTTTTTGCACCTATAATTAACAGAGAAGAAACTGAGGCCAGAGAAGTCCATTTATTAATACTTAAGGTCGCCCAGCTGATACATTTCAGAGTTGGGATTCAAATACAAGCTTCTGACTCCAGAGCCCTTCCTCTCAACTAGGAAGTACTTTATACAGCCTTCTCTTCAGGATAGTTTCTTCTTTGGTGGAGGGATGATGCAAACCATCAGCCCATCTTGCTTTATAACACGTGGCTTTTTCTAGGGTGATTTGGGATGAAGGCTGGGACAAATGTGTAAAACAAGTATGCTATGAAAGGATACCAGCAGGAAAGATATGTAGGTGCTTTACTCTAAGTTTCAAGGATGATAGTTAACTTACATTTTATTTGATTGCTTAGGTGAGCAGTGAGGAGAATGTGTCATAGCTTATATCAACAAACACTTATTTACTGTCATCACCAGAAACAAAGATGACATCTGGTATTTCACACATTGCCTTCGAGAAGGCCTGTCTGACTTGATCTTTCTCTCTATTTTGGAAACATGACTGTTGCTAAGCCACTGTGGGGAAAGGAACTTGTGCTGGAATTGCTTTTCTAGATTTGACACTGCCCTAGAATCCCTAGTTTTCATTTTTGTTGAATCATCTTTATACCAGCCCGTATGGTGTGTTGTGACAATGAACTATAAAAGGGTGTTACTGGGTGTGTCATGACCATCCACCTGGCTGGCTTATTCACATTGGCAGGGCAATCACTATAGGTAGCCACTGTATTCCTGGTAATGATTGGGCTGAAGTTATTCACTGACTCTCTCTGAAAGCATCATGGGGAAGGTTAGGGTTATCATGTTGAAATAGAACAGGACAATTGTGGCCAGAAAAAGCAAATCACAAGCAAAACCCTGTTGATGCTTGTTATAAAAACAAAATTTAAATGCTAAAATTATGGACTATACTTTGGGGCTATGCTCTTGCAAGAACCACCAACATTTTGTTGTTGTTGTTGTTTTAATTTTTTAAAATTTTTTTTTAAAAATTATTATATAATAAATTTGATTTTTTGTTTTGTTTTGTTTTGAGGTAAAGTTCTATGAATTTTAACACATGTATAGATTCATTCAACTCCCACCATGATCAGGACACAGAACAATTCCATTACCTCTCCTCCCACCAACAAAAATCCCTCATTCTATTATCCATTTATAGGGACAACTCCTAGTCCTTAAAAAGTAATGATCTATAGAGTGATGGAAAGAGAAGTCACAATAGGTGGTGAAATTATTATACAACAAGTGGACAATGCACTGTGGAATTGTGTGCCTGAAACCTATGTAATCCTTGCTAACAGATGTCACCCCAAAAAAAATCTATCAATATAAATGAATTAAAAAAAATAAAGCATCCCCCTCAGTTAAAAAAATAAAAAATAAAAAAATAAAAAATAAAAAATTAAAAAATAAAAGAAAATATACTGAAAAAAAAAAAGCAATGATCTCTTCTCCTGCCCTACAGTTTTGTCTTTGAGAATTCTATATAAGTGGAATCTTCCAGCAAGTAACTTTCTAGGACTGACTTCTTTTTTTTTCATTTGGTACAATGCTTTGATGACTCATCTAAGTTCTTGTGTGTACCAATACTTCCTTTCTTTTTATTGCTGAATAGTATTCCATGGTATGGATGCATCATCACCATTAATTTCTTAAAAATTATTTTATTTTTAACTGAAGTTTAATTCATATACCATAAAATTAACCCCTTTAACTTTGTTTTGTAAAAAAAAGAAATGGGTTATGTGATCATCCTCATTCCATAAAAAGATAACCTTTAAACTGGAAACAGATTTTTGAACATGCCATGTTTATCTGATTTTCTCCAGTAGATTATTTCTATATTTGGAAAATTGTTCTGTACAAGTTCCTTCTTCATCTGCTTGCACTCATGTTATTAACAAATATTCACTCCTTTAAACTGATTTCAGATTGGCTCTCCAACATTCTGTATTGTCTTTATTCTTTAATTTTTTGATAGGTAATTCTTGTATATTGCATAAAACACAAAAACCACAAAATGGAATGCTGAGGTAAATAAGTCTCTCTCACCCTCTGTATACCAGCAACTCAGTCTCTCTCTGGAGCTAAAAATTCTCTCAATTTTTTTACACATCATTATAGTGCTAATTATAAATACTTGCATTTATAAATATATACATATACTAATGTATTAAACATGTATATAAACATATATAGAAGTATAGAAATATATGTAAATGTACATGTAAAATATAAATACATGTATATAAAATCAATGCTGTACATGCATATGCACATGCATTTCACCCCACGCAAATGGGATCATACTCTTCCCAGTGTTCTGTACTTTACTTTATTCTCTTAACTTGTATTCTCTTGTAATTATTTCCAGAAAAGTACATTTAGAGCTGTCTATTGTATTCACTTTATTCTATTGTATGAGTGCATAATAATTTATTTAAGCATCCCATTACTGATGGTCATGTATATTGTTTCTAAACATCACTCTCATAGTGAATATTTGAAATGAATACAACATTTTATTTGAATTATTTCACACATATGGAACCATCTCTGTAGGATCATTACTTAGAATTAGAAATTCTGGGTCAAAAGGTATGTGCATTTCTGCTGTTGAACAGTAGTGCTAAATTGTCCTTCAGGAAGTTGTATCAATTTACATTCTTTTAGCAATGGATCACAATGTTTCTCCGCTATCTGCATATTTTTCGTAACTAATTATTTTAACATAAGTTCAGACATTAATGAATATTCAATTATCAGTATCAGGAAATTAACATTAATAGTTACTCAGTATTTCTTTGTTTTCTGACATTAACACTTTTGAAGAGCCTAGGCCAGTTATTTTAAGAATGTTCTTCAATTTGAGTCTATCTTTTCCTTAAAACAAAGAACCAAGGTCAAATTACTCCAGGCAAAACACAAGGAAACCTTGCCAGGCATAAAAAAGAATAAGTAAAATAAATTCTAAAAATATAGTTAGTAAGAATCCCTACTATTATAAAAAATTCTTTTTTGACGACTTAACCCTTTTTTGAACACACTACATTACAGATACCACTTGGCCTGACGGTAAGAGCTAACATTTAGTGGATGCTGGATTTGTGGCAGGCAGAATGCTAAATACCTTATATGCATTATCACATGTATTCTCATAGTAATTCCTCAATATTACCCATACTGTGGGTGAGCAAATTGTGGTACAGAGAGGCAGAATTGTTTGCCACAGGTCACAGAACTACTTTTCTTTCTCTTCTCTTTTCTTTTCAAGTTACAAAAGTTATACATGCTTGTATAACAAGTCAAAATAATCCAGAAGGGATTAAAATAAAAGTAGAGTGTCCCAGCCTCTCTCCAGTGCCCCACACCTCAGGGAACCTCGACTGACAACGGGGTTTGTTTATCTCTAGAATCTAGACATTTTCTATTAGAACCAAGATGAATACAACCCTTTCTAAATTCAAAGCCCTTATTTATAATGAATATTCAATGTTATCTCCCCTATGCAAATAGCAAATTATATAATCATACATATTTTATTAAATAAAATGACTCTTAAAACTCCTATCCACCAGATTATTATTGAAAAGCAGAAAAAGTGAAAACATGTTATGTACCATCTCTCTGATACAAAGAGTCTTTTTCTTCACAGCATAAAAAACACTAAATTAATTAACACAGAAAGAAATTTGGCCAACCGACCTCCCACTCCAAAAGTACTTTTTGTGAACTTTTATTTAGCTAAGTGTTGACTATAAAAATAGAAGTAATAACCAAGGAGGAACAAAAGGAGTCCTGTTGTGCACTAACTACCATATTTTGCCAGGTATAATGTGCTCCCATGTATAATGCACACCTGTGTCTGGCCCAAACTTTTGGGGAAAAATATCTTTCATTTTAATTTTTTAATTCAAATTTTTATTTGTTTATATTTAGGTACTTGTTTTTTCTATTATAAGGAATTTCAGCATTTATTTTTTAACATATTATGGTTAAATGTTAAATTAACAAGAAATTTTATGTAACTAATAATTTCAAAACACAAGAACAGATACAAGGTATGAGAAATTCAATGCATAAAATTTATTTATATAAAAAATACCATATTCCTGGGTATTATTTTGCATATGGATATCATTACTGATTGCTAGAGTTACACTTTTAACTCATAAGAATAAATAAAATTAAAAACATTTATGTAGATACGGAATTAGTACTACCTACCCATGTATAATACACATCCTTATTTTTCCCTCACAAATTTGGGCAAAAATGTGCACATTATACACAGCAAAATATAGCACTCTAGTTGAAGTTTTCCTGTAGGAGGAGGTTGGAGTCAATGGTTCTAACAAAATTCTTACAGCATTGGGCAACCTGGTATTAGATTCTCCATATAGTATTGACGGTACAGTATCCTGGTGACGTGATAATGGTGACCAGCATCTTAGGCATGTTGTGTCCACCCTAGATGAAGAAGAGCAAAGTATTAATGGTAATGGCACTGGAAAATAAGTACTCACTTCCTCAGGCCATTGAATAATCCAATTTCAAAAATTCTCCTCACAGTTTGGGGATGGCTCATTCTTCATAATCTGGGAGACTGGGCAGTAAGGCAGATCCAGCAGTTTCCCCGAGTTAAGGTTGCCTTTGCTGTCTTTCTAGTTCCACATGGCAAACAGATTACACTACTCAGACTAAAGGCCTGTTTGCTGATGTTTTACTTAGGAAATTTTCATCCTTCATTTTCTTTTATTGTATTGTCCTAGTCCCATCTTGTGTTCAGGTAGTTATAACTTCATAAAATAAAATACACAGTTTTCTGCCTCCTCTTTCTCCTTGTTTTTTAAATCTCTGAAAATTTTGGATTGTTTCTAAGGGTTTGTTAAAATATACCATAAAATTGTCTGTTCCTTCTCTCTTTCTAAGTGGAGACAACTCTCCATTTCTTTATTAGGTATTGTTTGTCTGGGTTTTAATTTTTTGGCACTATTGGTAATTTTTGTTTTCTAGAAATCAGTCTGTTTTCTTTAAGTTTACAAATTTATTGGCAAAAAGTTCTTTATACTATTATTTATAATTTTTAAAATCTCTGCTGTGTCTCAAGTTATGCGCCCTTCTCTCTGTTATTCTGTCTCTCAAATTTTCATTCTCTGTGAATTTCTCTCTGTCAATATTTTAAGAAGCATATCTATTTTATAAGGGTTTTCAATGAACCAGCTTTAAGTGTTGATAATTTTTGTTTGCTTGTTCATTTGGGATATATTCTTTGTTTTCTAACTTATTGAATCAAGTGTCAAATGCTTAATTGGTTTATTTTTAGTATTTTTTATGTAACTACATTTAAAGCTTTATCTCTTTGTCATTTCAGCTAAAGGCTGGCGATAGATGTCCCTGGTTTGAATCTTGGTTCTCTCACTGAGTAGCTATGTGATCTTGGACAAGTTATTTCACTGTTTTGTGTTTCAGTTTTCCCTTCTTTTTGTTCAAATCAACTATTCTTTATCCTTATTAATGTTTTAAAGTTTGATCTATCATTATCTGATAGAGATGTGTTAAATTCTCCCAGTTTGGGGGTTCTCTGGTGGAGTAGTGGCTAGGCTTTGGCGCTCTCACTGCTGCAACCTGGGTTGATTCCTGGCCAGGGAACCAACCCCCGCCCCCGCCCCCAAACAAAACAAAACAAAACTCCCAATTTGAGGATTAACATATTTCAAGGCTGTTTTTTTCCTTTGGGGTGTGGGTGCATACAAATACACGATGGTTCTATCTTCCTGATGGATGGTTCCTTATCCTAGTGTTATATCTCTCTTTATTCTTAACAATGCTTTTGATTTAAGTTATTATATTTTTGCAAATACTAATATTTTTATGCCAGTTCTTCTATAATAGATGCTGACAGTTTTATATTTTTCTATATCTTCATTTTCAAAGGTACCCAGCTAGTGAATGGCAAAGCCAGTTTTATTCCTCCATCTCCTGACCCCCATCCAGTGTTCTTTTTCCTTACCACAATACATTATCAGCTCTACCTTCTTCCATTATTCAGCTCAAATCACTCTTCACTCTGAGGCCTCTCCCAACAACTCAGACCTCTAAAGTACACTATCCTAGTTTTGTGTATAATCTATCTTGGAAGTTCCTTGAAAGCTACAATATGGATTATATCACTTTTGCTGGAAACTCCAGAATTACTTTACTAAGAGAATTTTAAGGGTGCAACATGGGTGGTAAGAGAGTGCCTAAGAGACCTCTCTTGAAGCTAAATTTGCATAGCAGACATGCTATTTTTATTTGGAGTAATTGGGGGTAGATGTTACAAAGTTTGAGAAGAGGTTAGCTAGAGCCACCAAATACCACTGTTTCCAAACCACGACTGTCTGCTATTGGCTTGCCAATGATGGTAGTTGCTCTTCAAAATCACCTTAGGTGTGAAATTAAAAAAAAAAAAACCAAACATACCTTCAGATTTCACTGCAGAGCTACTGAGCTAGAATCTCTTGGGTGGAGACTGAGAATCCAGTGTTTAAGAACCTCTGATGGGAAGTTCAGGCTGAAGGTATCTGAGCACCTACTTGGCAGGCAATAATTTCTTATAAATGCAGTGTGGTCATCGAGTCTGGAAACACAAGCAAACACATAATAAATGCTTTAATTGATATTATATTACAATACACAATAATATAACATTTCTGTTTCCCAAATCCCATCGCTCCTGTTTAATTAAATAAGGAAGCCATTAGACTGAAATGCCTTTAATATCTTAGCAACCTATGTAAGCACACCAAAATGTAAGTCTGAAATGCCTCATGGTTAAGAAATCAAAATCTGTGGACAACCAATCACAAACAGCCAACTAGACTTTCCCAGATAAGGCAACCACTTAAGCTACCGTCAATCAAATAATATTCTTGCTTTGCCCCTGTTTCTTCTCTGTAAATCTTTTCTCTGCTTCCTGTCTATGAAGCATTCCTAACCTCTTCTGGTTTGGTGTTACTTGATTCCAGTAGATTTTTGTTCCTATAAACTCTTAAAATTTTTAGTATGTCTCAGTTTATCTTTTAACACTACAAATGTGCTCTATTCAAATCAGTTTAGTAAGCATTCATTATTTACTGTAAAGGATACAAAAGAGGCATATAATAACAAAATAGTAATGGCTAATATCTGTTGAGCACCTAATACATGCCAGGTACTTTGTTACATGCTTCTCATTATTGTCTCATTTATTATTTATCAGACTTCTACTGCATGGACACTGTAATCAGGGTTGACTTTTCTATTAGGCTCACTAGCTACAGTGCCTAGGATTCATAATACTTTGAAAAGTCCACGAAAATGTTTTATTTATCTTCAGAATCAAAAAGGAAAATAAAGGAATATAATTCTTCCTTGATATTAGTCTTTATATTCACACAGTCATAAAATATTAATGTAATTTGTGACTTTTTTTTAATGGAAAAATGGGCCCATGAAGGTAAAAGTTCCTTGAGCCTCTGAAAGTCATAAATGCAGCCCTCACCCTAAGGATTCCCACTTAACAGGTGAAGAAACTGAGACTCAATAAAGTTAAGAAATAAAACTTGTCACACTAGGAAATGGCAAAAGTGGTGTTTAGATATAGGTCTGTGAGACGCCACCAGTGACCCTTTTAACTACCACACTACACACTATACAACATTATATAGCAGGAACTTCATCCTAAATTGAGAAAACAGGTTGGTTGTACATTTACCAATTAGAAAATACATCAGGGAAAGAACAGAGTTAACTGCCTAAATTCAGGGATATATCCAGATTATGTAGGAGCTAAGGCTTTCACAACTTGGAAGATGTTTAAGAAAAACATACAAAATTATAAATAAAAATTGGAGGTGGCTGTCCAAGTAAGAGGCCCTCAAATGCAAGCCTCAATACCTTCATGGTAAATCCACCTCACCTAGATGTCCTTGGGCCTAAAGTACTCCAGAGAAGGAAGGAATCAGTGTCAGCAAGAAATATCAACAAAGGTTTTAAGGAGGAAATGAGACTTTGAAGTGTGTCTCTTAGCACCCTGAGTGCAAAGCCTGGGGAACAAATATGAGCATAATTTGTTCGGGGAAGTGTAGAGAAGGCCACCTGATTGAAACCCTCAGCAATGGTGACTAGAGGAAGGGTGCCAATTTGCTGAGGAAGGCAGCGCCTATTTTAAATACCAGGGTTGAAAGGCTACTAGAAATCTTCGTATGTTCCTTGGTCTTCTGCCATTACATAATGACAGAAAGGCAATGAGAGGATGAGGAAACTAGTACCATGGGCAGGACTCCTAGGAGGGGTGGAAAGAGGCAAAGAGCTCTAATTGAAAGACTAATCTGGGTGTGTTTTAATAAGCACCTGATAAATTATGGTGCTCATTAAATTATGGAAGGGCAGAGGCAGGAATAAAAAATAGGAGAGAGAGAGAGGGAAAAGAGTAAGAATCAAAAAGGATCAATTAAGTAGATATGGGGAATAGAAGGGACCAAGAGTCTGTGATAGTTTTTATAGTCTGAGCCTAGGTAATTGAAGTAATAGTTGTGGGATAAGAAGAAATTTAGAGGTTGGTTAGGTTTGGTTCTAGAGAAGTTAAAGCTAACAAAAAACATTGCAGCAACTGAGCTACATGCATCAGCAGAGGAAGCAGAACCCCTGGGACAGGGAAGCATGGTGAATGGAGCTTGAGTCTGCCAGCCTTACACGCCTTTGCAGTGCTGCCTCCGTACCGATTCCCCACCTGAGTAGCAACATTCTTTCTCAATTGTGTTAACAACTTTAAGAACCTTACTGTCAGATCTCACTCTTCTTGCTGTCTAGGAAGCATGTGGCTTTTGTTAAACGCGATTAGGAGATTAGTTATAATTTAACTCTCAGAGTTTCCTCCTGCTCTGTTGTCTCTCCAGGTGAGTGATCAAGAAGACTAGTCACAACAAAAATACAAAAATACAAAGAAGATAATGGATTTGAGAGCTCATTACAGAACTATAAAAAATAGGGATATGGAATTAGAAAAGAGGATAGAGTTTTTCATTGATTCAAAAATATGTACTGCATATTTATTATGTGTCAGGCTTTCTTGCTTGGAACAAAAGCTACTGTTATGAAAGAGGTGCAGTCTCTGCCCTGAAGGTACCTGAGTTCTCAAGGATTATTATTTGAGACAGTGGCAGGGTCAGGCAGAGGGTTAAGAACACCAGATTCTAGAGCAGGGGTGTCCAACCTTTTGGCTTCTCTGAGCCACACTGGAACAATTGTCTTGGGCCACACATAAATACACTAACACTAAAGATAGCTTATGGGCGGAAAAGGAAAAAAGGTCCATGCATAATTTTCATAATATTTTAAGAAAATTTATGAATTCGTGTTGAGCTGCATTCAAAGTCATCCTGGGCTGCAGGTTGGACAAGCTTGTTCTAAAGCAGGCTATGTCCAACCTGCAGCCCAGGACGACTTTGAATGTGGCCCAACACAAATTCTTAAAACATTACAAGATTTTTTTGCAAACTTTTTTTTTTAGTTCATCAGCTATCATTAATGATGGCGTATTTTATGTGTGGCCCAAGACAATTCTCCTTCCAATGTGGCCAGGGAAGCTCAAAGTTTGGACACCACTGTTCTAGAGGGTGAGGAGAGGATGATGAATTTGGTTTTAGCCATGTTAAATTTGTGTTCTGAAAATGTAAACCATGTCCAGTACACAATTGTAAGCATGGGAATGGCATTTAGGGAAAAAGCCAGGGCTAGAGATATAAATTTTAGAGTAAACCAACCAGCATAAAGTAACGCCTGAGGCAGGCGAGGGGTTGAAAGTTGTTTCCAAGGCTAATAGGGTAGTACACATGAAGGTTCATAAGACAGCGACAGATGCCTCAAAAATGGGGGAACTATATAGAGTTGGTGAAAAGGTAAAAAATGAAAACAAACAGACTGGTGAATAAAGCACAAAAAAGTTAGCCAAAGTAGGAGGGTGAACCTGAGATCTTGCTTTTTGAGATATAAATTTCCCCATAATACTTTACCTACATACCAAAATATTGATATGTAGTTTGTGTCATTGCTCATTTCCAAATATTAATCCATACATTATTTACATGTCATTTCTAAATATGTGGGGTCCTATCTGTCATGATAACACAGATGATTGTGATGGAGAGAACATTCCATGTTGCACTGCTGTCTGACCCTGCCTGACTGCTGGACATTCTTGCTAGATCAGCTAGATACCAGCCAGAGCAGAGATTAATTCCTATAAACCCCCTCAGAGACCGTCAGGCTCCTCCCCTATGCCCCAAGCATATTGTTGGTTCCTGGAACATGCCTTCCCTCTGCTTTGGACAAGTATGTAAGGCATTTTCCCCTTATCGGGGGCAGGTCAGGCCTTAGTACCCTGATCCACCTGGCCCTATTTTATATAACCCCTTAGTGCATGCCACATGGTGCTCAGGGAGGATATCCATGTCTTGTTGCTACTGCCTAGGACAAACTTCATACCTAAGTTTCCTTAATAAACTTACATTTTAATGCTGGAATTGTCAGCTTCTCTCTTTGCTTTTTCACCCTGAGAAATTTTATGTAACAATGATGATAGATAGATAGATAGATAGATAGATAGATAGATAGATAAAGATTTGACTGAAAGGAAATTTACTGTATTTTTCCACGTATAAGACCATCCCTACTTTTCTAACCCAACATTAAGAAATCAGTATCAACCAGTTACTTTCGTGTATAATACGACTCCCAATTTTTGGTCTATTGATTTTAGACAAAAGTATCGTCTTATACATGGAAAAATATGGTAATACAGAGAATTGATTCCATGGTGACTGTGTACTGAAGAGCTAACTGGGGCACTGAGGCAACCCAGAGATTAGCAACAGCAGAAGTCATTACCCCTTGTAGGTCTGAAGGAACGATGGAAGGAGGTGGGTTTACCCAAGTTTACACCTGGAGCCATCTGAAGTGAATTAGAGCTAAAGATGGCCTCACAGAAGCTGGGAGCCAAAAGAGGCTATTTGCAGGAAGCAAGAAACAGCTTGCCTTTTCCCCTCTGCCTCCCAATCTAAGGTCAGTGCTGTCAGTGTCTCCCATTGGCAGAGACTGCCTGGATGCCGAAGCTCAAGGGAGCCTGGGAATTGTAGTTTCCTTTCAGAGGGGGAAGAGTAAAGGAAAAACAGTGCAGAGGAGTTGTCTACCTTTGCTACTGATGTGTCATTTTATTATATTGTGATGAAAGATTGTGATCCATATGATAATGATTAGTATTTGGTATTTGTTTAGACTCACTTTGTGTCCTAGGATATAGTCAAGGTTTGTAAATGTTCCAAGTGTTGCTGAAAAGAATGTGTACTCTCTGTCTTTTGTATTTGATGGTAAGAATGTGCAAAGGGAAAGAGAAATTAATGTTGATTCCAAGGTTTCTGGTTGGGTAACTCGATGGATGGTGGTACTGTTCACATACATGGACCGCCGGCCATTGACCAGAATGTTACTTTGTTCAAACTTCGTAAACTCGCTGGACTCAGTTTTCTTATTTCTAAAATGGGTGTAACAGTAGATTACATTTCGTAGGATTGTTGTGATGGCAAAAAGTTAATATATGTAAGGTATTAGCACAGTATCTAAATAACTGTTCAATATAAGCTTTTATTATTACCAATTAGGATACGGTTAGAGAACAGGTTTGAGTTGGAGGAGGGAAATCCAAATTTCCTATTGAGTCTTATTATATTTGAGTTGTTTTTTTAAGTTCCCTTTCAATAAGTCAGCTCAGCAAATACTGCTTAGGAATGAAAGAGGCTGGAAGTAAGAAAACACCACGGGAAAGTCAAAGGCAATTTTCAGGAGGTGGCAGAATCAGGGGAAGGTTTTCTGAAGGTGTAGAGAGTGGATCATGGTTTCAGAGAGAGAACAAGGAGCCATTTCAGAAGGAGACAGAATAACTACCTACATGTACTTTCCTGTTTGTTTTCGTTTTGCACCGCTGCAATGTGCTCTTGTCTGTCTTGGTTCTGGGTAAGGAAGCTAGGCATCCCCAAAAGTCTGCAGAAGAGCAGAGTTCTGGAAAACATGAGTGCAATTCACAGAACGACATTAACTTACAGAACATTAACTTACTTTGCGTGTGATTTATCATATGATTAGTAAGCAGATTATTTTAGTGATAAGTTGCTAAGAAGCCTTATTAAGCTTTTGATGCAACAGGGAAAAGTGATTAACTTGACAAAGATTCATGAGCACATATGTTTCCAGCTTTGAGCAGCTATGTGAAATGAAGACTGAAATTATGAATTCCAACGTATTCACAGCCTTGGCAGATTTTAGTGTAAGATTATGCATGACTACACCTCTTCCACAAGTTTGCACAGGCTTAGAAATTTTCTCATTAAGGTTGTTATGCAATCTGTATTTTAACAAGGGCATGCAAATGCATGGAAAGAATATTCCCAGGCATATTAATCTCGACTTACATGGCCCCCTTCAATTGGGTTAGTGCCAAATTACTTTTTCTTTTCTGTATTGTTAAGGAGGAGAGCATTACTTTAAGCTTAATATAATTGGAACCATCTTTTATAAACCAGTTTTAAGATCTATCACAAATAAATTATGTGGTGGAGTCAATCATGAAGCCATTAACACATTTCACATAAATAGAAAACGAAAATCAAGCTCTGTGTAAAGATAGATTTAACATGCACTTCTACGTTCTTAACTTCCTGGAACCCCACTAACACAGCCAGTGAAAGGGTATTTTAAGGCTTAAGCTCAATGAATGGTGAGAGTTGGAAAAGAGATCATTTTGGAAGATGAAAAGCAGATGAATAGTGATAGAATAAGCAGAGCTTAGAGAAGTGAATCCAATCAAACAGTAGAGAAAACTAGGCACTGATCTGATTTACAAACTATCCGAAGATTTAGAAACTAATGGCCACAGGTACTTGTGGAAGTGAGGATAAAAGGGGTATAGACTCATAAGGAGGAATGTTAGGAAGTCTATTTTAGGAGGAATTGGGTCATGATACTTCTCCCCAGATCCACGCAGAATCCCAGAATCTACCTCTTCCTTAACTGACAAAGAGTGATGGTTTATTTTCAGAATGAAGTGAAATTGTCTGTATGAAGACAGTACTAACAATAGGAGGTTAAATGAATGTATATATACTAGTTTCAGAGATACAACATTTGTTTTTCTCTGCTCTGAGTCAAGGACACTGAAAGCTAGACTTTCACCCCCATGGAAGGACCCTGGAAGAGTCTTTTCTAAGAATTAAAGCTAGTTCATGATGACAGACATGATAGTGGAAAGACACATCAGAAGTTTCCCCGTTAAACAACCCACACTGATACGCCTACAAGTGATGTTCTCACCAGACCAGAGTATCTCATATCCTCAGAGCTTCCAGACAGTGTTTTAGTGTCTTACTCTTAAAGATTGTCAGATACAAAGAATGAGATAGCTGAGGAAGTCCTATAACTTGAAAGATAGTAAATAAAATAAAGAGAAAAAAAGAAATGTTGAAAAGATGAAGGTAAAACAAATGTCGAAAACCTCATAAAAAGAACTTATTATAACCATAAAACAAGAACAGAATTCTACTGCAAAATTAATGAACAAACAAATAAATAAATGGAACATTGCCAAACATAAGGAGGAGTTGGAAATTAAATATAATAGCAGAAATGACAATTTTCAATAGAAAGGTTGAAATATGAAGTTGAGGAATTTTACCAGTAAAAAGAAAAAGATAGTAAATAGGAGAAAAAAAATGAAGACTATTAGAATATTGGTCAAGGAGGATTAACATTTAAAAAAATACAAGTAAGTAGTGCTCCACATAAATCTCCTTGGCCATGACTACCATTTCAGTGCACACCACTCCAACCTCCCAAGTGCCAGCACCTAAATCTCTTTGCGGAGGGTTTTCTGTGGCCACCAGTGCCTATATGCATGACTGGGACATTGACTGTCTGTCCTTGTGGGCACAGCCTTCAATGCATGATTGACAGGAACTGGCTGTCAATGACTGATGAAAGTACTCTAGTTCCCTTTTCCCCTAGGTGGGATAACTCTAGGGCATATTATTCACTTGCTCTTAGAACTCTCCAGCAGGATTTTACTCAATAGTCTAAAGTATTGATTTGTTTGATAATGAACACTTTTATTGGTGTGCTACAATTCTGTCTCAATTTTCTACTCTATTGATGTTTCTGGTTGCTGTTGTTTATTTTGCGGGGGACAAAATTTTATGGTTTTATTAACACAAATACAATATGCACACAAGCTATTTATTTTCTTCTCCATGCAGACTGGCATTGGGATTGGTGACTGATGGCCAGCTGGGCTGCTCTTTCCACTGTGGCTTTGTAGTTCTTTGAGGAGATGTTGTGAGCAATCTCCGCACAGTAGGGTTTATTGCACATGAGTAGCACTTCAAGCTCCTTGCTGCTGTGGACAAGAAACTTCTGAAAGTCACTGGCTGTACATGCTTTGTTTTCTTGTTACTCCCATAACCAGTGTTGGGCATTATAATCTGGCCTTGTATTTTCTTGGCACCATACTATAAATGCCTCTGGTTTCTGCCACTTAGGCTTAATTGTGACATGATCAGTCTGGATGGTGCCAGATGAACTCTTTGGTCCTCTTTTTGATGATCTCTGGCTTCACGAGGGATCTGAGGGCAGCCATAATGCTGAGTAAGAGATGACTGCCACTTTCATAGGCAGTGCTGAGAAAGAGAGTCCACTGATGTTTTTCTAGGATCAGCTCCCCAGGATCAGCACACACACACACACACACACACACACACACAAATAAATAACTAATAAAAATAAATTTAAAAAGAGAGAGAATGGAGGGCAAGAGAGAGTTAATGATCTAAGCTTCCAGACCAACACATTTACAAGTGAAATCAGACTCAGGCTGCTGCAACAACATTGTGAAATTTCAAACATTGAAGGCAAAGAGAAGATTCTGCAAGATGGTAAAGAGGGAAAAAAAATTATCCAGGTCATATACATAGGATCAGCAATTAGTGAGAACAAAAATATTCCCCCAAACTTAGATAAAGGCAATTGTTCTGTAGTCATCATAGTAAGTGGCCATCAAAACTTGGTTTTTAACTCATTTAACCTATGAAAGTCAACTCCCCTCAATAAACAAGCTTTTTCAAGTGAGCTATTCAGCATTGGTCCCTTGCTTTTGAGCACTGGCCAGTCAGAGATGGACTCACTCCAATAAACACCCAAGGAACCCCGATTGTACGGATTATGGCAACCCACTAAAGCCTCTGAAAATCCACCAGTCCCTGAATTCCACATTTCCCAAAAACCTGAAACAAGCTTAGCAGCCTTCTCTGCTTGGATCAACTGAGCCTGACCAGCATAGCTCTCCCTTTCAATAGCAAGAAGTAAATTCACCTTTGTCCTTTCATTTCAGTTACTATGTGGTGGTCTTTCATCCTTTGACATAGATTGATTTTTAACTTCTGAACAGGAACACTGGAAGCTACAAAGCAATGAGAAAGGCTTTCAAAATTCTGAAGGAAAATAATTAGCAATCTAAAATCCTACACCCAACAAAACCAAACTATCATTTAAATATGTAAATAGAAAAACATATTTTCATGTGTGCAAAATCTTAAACAATTTACTCCTCATATACCCTTTCCTGGGAAGTCACTGGAGGAAAGCAAGCAAGAGAAAGATGTAGGTTACTGGAAACAAGGGATCCAATATAGGAAAAAAGCAAAAGACAGCTTCAGGATGATGCAGAAGAGAGTCCCAGGATGGTTGTTAAACCCCACAGTAAGCCAGTCACACTGCAGCTTGTATCATTTATTTAGTGTTGCATGACAAACCAACCCCAAATTCAATGACTTAAAACAGACATGTCCAAACTGAGGCCCAGGATGGCTTTGAATATAGCCCAACACAAATTCTTAAAACATTATGAAATTTTGGTGTGACTTTTTTTTTTTTTAAAGCTCATCAGCTATCATTAGTGTGAGTGTATTTTATGTGTGGCCCAAGACAATTCTTCTTCCACTGTGGCCCAGGGAAGCCAAAAGTTTGGACACCACTGGCTTAAAGCAACCATCTATTGAGCTCTCAATTTTGCTGGGCAGTTCTGGCTGGTCAGAGCTAGCCTCATTCATGCATCTGTGGTCAGCTGGAAGTTCAGCTGGGGATGATTGGTTCCAGATGGCCTCACACATGTCTGACAGGTGGCATGGTGGCTGGCTGGGGCCCTGGAGTGACAGGGTTGTTTCTCTCTTCATCCCACAGGTGAGCCTTGCTTTTCACATGGCAACAGGGCTCTAAGATCTCAAAGCACAAGGACTTTTCAAACATCTACTGTGTCATGTTTGCTAACATTTCATTGTCCAAGGCAAATCAAGCTCAGAATCAAAGTGCAAAGTATACTCACTTACAGAGTATGGACACGGGAAAGGCAGCTGGCCATTTTCTTACCTATCTATCACAGAGCTTATTAGAAGGTCCCAAGTGAAAATTAATTAAGAAGATGAAATTGGTAGAATTCAGCTGATGTGCCTGAACATGTTGAAAAATTATTTAGACAATTGTCAAAGAGTTTGGTCTTGAATTTATAATAAGTATAATGATAACTAAGCAAAGGAAAAAATGTAATTATTAATTCTGAGGACAACAGAACATTATTTAGCAAATAAAAATAACTATAGTTTGCAACAAATTTAGTGGTGGTATTTAATTAGTCATAAACCAACCAGTTAACATTGAATATTGAACTAACCAAAATTTCAATTTGGCCGTATTAGGAGAAATATGGGATGCAAAAAGTTAGTAGAAATGGTAGGGCAGGAAGGATAAAAGAGAGCTGAGTCCTACTCTTTCACTTCTCTGCCTGAGTGGAAAATGAGATCATATCAAAAACCAGGGAGTGAAGAAGTAACAACACAAGAACGCTATCTAGAAAAATGAAGACAAATACCCAAAAAATCAGGTAAATTAGGTAAAATGAGTACCTCTGAGAAGAAGGAAACGGTAAGTGAGGGGAAGAGGGCCTGCTGTGTTTCACAGTACATCTTGGAGAACTATTTATCTTTAAAAGTATGTGCATGTTAACTTAAATACAAATAAAAAACGAGAGGAAAAAGGAATGTGATCAACATTTTTAATCCAGACTAATATGCAATCATCTCTGTCCGACATCAAGTGATGAAAACCGAAATGCAGAATAGTTTGTATACTAAGCTACTATTTGCGTTTTAAAAAGAGAAGGGGTGGAACATATAAACATTATGCTGTATATGCACAGAATAATTAATCAGCACGCCCTGTTGAGTGTACCTTCAGAATAAATCTGGATTCCAAACATCCTTCAGCCCTCCGTCTCTCTCCGCCATAGGAAAGCTATCACCTCTGGCCTACACTGGGTGGTTAGCCTTCTCATTGCTTCATTGGCCTCCCTGCTGTCACTCTTCCGTGTAGTCGCCACATAATTAAAAGAAAAACTAAATCATCTCATTTCCCATTCAAAATCCTTGAAGTATTTTTCAACCCTGGGAATTAAACCAGACTCCTCACCAGGGTTCCATAGCCTCATGTGATCTGGTTCTGACCTCATGCTTACCTTGTCCTAGTGCATTCTCACCTCAGGGTCTCTGCAACTCATGGCCCCTCTGCCTAGAATGCTTTCCCCAGATATTTGGGAGGCTGGCCTCTCAAGCAGATTGCTCCTTAAATGTTACTTCCTTAGAGAGAACTTTCCTAGTCCCTCTCTCTGTATCCTCCCTCCCCACGTACTACATACCTATCATTGTCTATCACCTCACTTTGATTTATTTTTCTTTATAGGACTTATCACTACTTGACATTTAAAACTATTTAATATTTAGTTGTTTATGAGCTGTTTCCCTCAACAAAATGGAAAGTCCCATGAAGGAATCCATATTTGTCTGTTGTGTTTATTGCATTTATCCTTAAGCACCCAAGACAGAGCCTGGTGCACTGTAGCTATTAATAAATTTCTTTTCAATAAATTAATAATGAAAAATACACACAGGATTTAAAAACAACTATTTATAGTGGCTGCTTTGGGAAGGAGAACTGGGAACTTGGGTGTCAGGGGTGAGATAATAAGAGAGATGTACTTCTCACTTCTCTAGGTCCCATGACCTTTAAACTTCTACATCACCCATAGTACAGGCAGTGATCTCCACAGTGCTACACAAAACAATGGTTCATAGTGTGAAGAAAGGGAATGTGAGACCATCTATATAGATTTACTTCTTTTCCTGAAAGAAAGAAGGCATTATTACTATCAAATTCATATATTTTTGAGTACATGTACATAATTTATAAATTCTATTACAGTACCATGTAGAAGATGTTTGTGATCTTGTGAACCAAGTTTTCCCCTCATGGCTTCCTATGGGTTTTCCGATTCAGCTCACCTCACTCCCTGCAGACATTGTAGTTTATGACTTTTCTCTGACTCTGCTTCTCTACTTCAGCCAAATCATTTGTACCTGATAGCAGTAAAGTGCTGAAATTTGCTAATAATCGACTTAAGAAAAAAAGGTTGAGTTTAGAGCTGTCCGAATCTTAATACTATACTTACTTATGCAATCCTTTTGTGTGAGGGTCATAGGGATGGAGGAGATGTTGGCACAACCATGCTTAAGCAGAGTATGTCCCTGTGAAATCACAGTCCCTCAGCTCTGTCATGGCTGAGAACAGGCTGCAAACCACTGATCTGTAGTCCATTAATTGTGTGCCTTGTTATTCTAGTTACATACAGTCCTTTGGTACATACGATGCTCCATGGAAACATTTTTTTTCTTTTTGTTAAAGCAAGTCAGAAGCTGTATTCCTTGGCCAAAGAATGGAGAAATATAATCAAATGCCTAACAAGGCCTTCTGCCCAGTCCTAGGGAATTAGGAAAATATTATGAGATTTGGTGGGGGAGGTAAGCTGGTTCAGGAGTGAAGAAGGGTGGCCATCATAGAAACTTCTGGCAAGGACTCATTTGTGTACAATAGTTCTGAGCTTCTCAGAATATCAGGTATTGAGAATATTTAATAAAGACTTGTTGGTTGACTGATTAACATGAAAAAACACGGATCTGCCAGTAACTTATAATTATATCACCATGGTTGTACAGCTGTATATCACCATAGTTAAGTATATAGAAATAGTAAAAAAAAAAAAAATAAATACAAATAAAAGAAAACCCACACCACACACACACACACACACACACACACACACACACACAAACACACAGATGTATTATATTAATACTTTTAGTAAAAGCAGTATTTCGTTTGCCCATAGTGCCTAAGGAAATGGGTTTGCTATAATATGCACACTGTAATAACTAAATAAATGGATGAATAAATAAAGTCCACAATATTCACCTTGATAATAATCATAGATACAATTTATGAAGCAGTAACTGTGGGCTGGCTATTGAGCTAAGTCTTTATCATCATTTTCTCATTTAATCCCCACAATAACTTTATATGAGCTGTTTTTAAAAATATTATAGGGTTCACTGATGGTCTAGTGGCTAGGTTTCAGTGCTCTCACTGCCATGGCCTGGGTTCGCTTCCCGGTCAGGGAAACAACCAACCAAAAAAAAAAAGTTATAAATGAGAAAATAAGCCCTAAGAAAGTGAAATAAGTAGTCCACAGACACATAATTACTAAATGGAGATCCAGGATTGAAACACAAAACTAATCCCAAAGCCAGTGGTCTTTACTAAGCAATACTACACAAAACACTCTCTAGATTAGAGAAGATGTTGAAATTTCTCCAATAAATATTCCCCTCCAATGTCTCAATTATTTCTGAAAATAAACTATAAAATCAGCATAGTCTGCAAGAGCAGAAGTTTAAGATGTCATTAGTTGAATTAATAGAGAGGAAAATAAAAGGCATTTAAAGTAGAGCTCAGGACAGGTTAAAGTACATGGCCAAGAGAAGTAAAACATTCACATTTTAAAAACAAACAGAAGTTAGACATAACCTCGAAAAATAGTAGACAATTGGAAATTACGTGTTACAAAAATGGGAAGTTGCTTCTTGGCCACAAGTTCTATTTATTATAGACAAAAAGTAGAGACTGAACAATTAAAAAAAATACAATATCAAAACTCCACAAGTTTCATTCATTCAACAGAAACATCAGAGATGACCAAGGCATTGTTGGGCGAAAGCGAAATAAACAGTTCAAAGGCTTAGGTGCCACTAACAAGGAGTTTATTATCTACTGGGGGAGCTGAGGAGTGTTCATGTGACTGGCAGAGAATGCTAAGTCAAGTCACACCCAACCTGACGGGTCCTGCTAGCCAGGTGTAGAATTTTGGACTGATGGCTGTCAAATGGGACCTTTGTTAACGAAGGGTTAAGAGGTCACTCTATGCCCGGGCTGTATACAGCACCATACTCTGCAAGTTCACCACTGAGAAAAAGAGATGTGGTAACCAGAGTCCTTCATGAGATAAGATAAGAAGGTTAAATAAATTTATCACAGTTGTTCTGAATATGATAAGATAAGGAATTTAGATGACAGAGGGTGAGGCAACTGCTGAATAAGAAGAGATATAATATTTTTCCAGGGAAAAAAGTTGATGCAGTTCAGAGCAACTTGTTTAATGGAAAGGAAACCATGTTAATGAGATGAAAATTTGAGTGGGGTGTGTGTGTGTGTGTGTGTGTGTGTGTGTGTACGTGTTTGCGCGCACAAAATTATAAGTGAAAAGTCAAAGAGGAAGCCCTTAGCTGGCTAGCAGAGCATTCAGGTTTTTAATTTTTAAATTTTTCTATTTTTTTCCCAAATGGAACAAATAATAAATAATTTCCTTGCAAAAATGATACAAGTTACAGGTCAAAAGTCCCCTTTGGCAATCTCTCAACTGTATCCTGCCCAAATTTGAGCATGATGTAAAAAAAAAAAAATAATAATAATAAAGCTAGCAGTAGTAATAATCTGAACTCCCTTTTATTAAGCAGGTGCTATGCTGGAGTGTTTACATATACATTAGCTCATTCAGCAAATGTTTTGTGAGCAATTATTCGGTGCAAAGGACTAGGAGTACAAGGAATACAACAGTGACCTCAAAGAATTTGTAACCATATCCAAGCCTGGCATCATTTGCACCATAAACTGATAAGGAAATCAGGAATCAGAAATATTAAGCAACTCACCCAAGGTTGCCGTGAGATAAATGATGGTGCTGGGATTCAACTCTTGGTCTGTTTGTCCTCAACGGTGAGCCTCCCTCCACTACTACTATCCAACTGTTTTCAAATCATTTGTTTTGAAAACAGAAGTCTTTTAAAATGTTTTTAATGGACGTATTAATAAAAAAATTATCACATTATAGCTCAATGCAGAAAAAAAGATGAAAGTGGAAGCATTTTCATTCATTCAGTGGCATATCCATAAAAAGAAGTTTGTTTCCATCAAGAGGACCGGATGCAATTACTTAAGGATTAATACAGTCAACTCTCTGTTAACTGGCACGCTCAAGCAACTGGCAAAATAGCCAGTTGCTTGAGATTTTGCCAGTTGCCTGAGTTCCAGTTAACAGAGAGTCTACTTACAATTATCCAGCATCTACCAATCCCCATGGGTGTTGGTTAACGGAGAGTCGACTATACCTCAAAGGCCCAAGACTCCTGCTTTAAACTGCTTTAGGGACAACTGTCAAATATTAATGTTGATAGAGACCATCATTGCTAGTGGATTCCAAACCTGAGAGTGCCTGGGAATTATAGATTCCTGTCCCTCCCCCAATAACCCTAAATTCACTGGTGCTCTGAGACCTGGAGTTCTTCAAAGCTCCCATTTGATGACCAAGGAGAAGCAATTCTAGCACAATTCTCCTGTTGAGTGATTTCTCTTTACCACCCAGTCTTCGACCCATCCTTCCAATCTGGAAATATCTGACCAGACTTACATGGTGAGGCCACTCTGTGCATGTACAGCATTTGTGGGTTACCATCCTGAAATGCCTTGCTTTCCCTCCTCCTTTGATTTTTCATTTCTACTTACCCCTCAGTTATAAGCCATATAATCCTTTCTAGAATAATACAGGTCTGGTTCTTTCTGGTTCCAGTCTAATCTTTGCTTCCTAGTTACTGCTTTAATTTCTCATTCTGGTTAGTAAAATTTAAAGCTATCCTCCAGGTAACACCAAGGCTATTTCACTCAGTACCTACGCTTCTCTTTCTTATGGCTATGTCTTGGCAAAACTCCATGACCCCTTTCCTCTGCCTGACCAATCCCCTCAGATCAATTTTGGCTTCATGGATTGGACCCAGAACACCATTGCTTATGCAGCAACCACTTTTACAATACCCTCAATGAGCCATTATCCAATATCTGCATATTTCTAGTCATGGAAAGCTTTCTTCCTCATGAAAGTGCTGGCCATTGTTGGAGAGTAATAATGGCTTAAAAAAGGATTCCTCTGCTTCGGCGCTGGCACTGTCAGTGCTGCGGCCTGGGTTCGATTCCTGGCCAGGGAGCTACCCACATACCAAAAAGCAAAAAAAAAAAAAGGATTCCTCCAGATTTTTAGCTAAAATTAGTTATCTTATACTCTCTGGTTCTTCCCTCCAGAGTAGTGTTTCTCAATGTGGTCCCCTGGGCACTTGTTAGGAATGCAAATTCTCAGGCCCCACTACAGATCTACTGAACAGAAACTCTGGGGGACAGGGCTCAGCAATCTTCATTTTTACAAGCCCTCAGGTGATTCTGATGTACTCACGTTTGAGAACTTCTGCATCAGAAAGCAAGACTCCTGGATCAACTTTCCTGGACACATTTAGCTTGATCAGGAGTTTTTAGTCACACTGATGCTACAACTTGCTGGTCTGATTCCCAGTAAAGGACACTTTATTCTTTCCAGTATAGTTCATCTCTTGGTCTAGGGGCATATTGTTAGTTGTATCTTTTTGAGAGGGTGGAAACAAGTGAAGCTTTCAGGTTTTTGGTGTTTTTATTTTTATTTATACTTCTAGAAATTATAATTAAGGTTTTCCCAGAGACAAAATGTTTTTTAGGCAAAGTCTGACAATCACTGGCCAGTTATAGAAAACACCCAATATATGTATTTCTAGTATAAACACAGAACATTAGTTTAAGTACTTAGTGTATCCTGTAAATATTTAACTGATACATTGTTTGGAAAATATGAGAGATATGATGGTTAGTTTTAGTCAACATCAAGCTTGGTTGGTCAAAAGGACTTCATGCTAGACATAAAAATTATTTTGAACTTTGACAAATGGTAGAAATGAACATTTTCAGGCAGAAATAGGGTCAGGACACTGTTGAAGACAGAAGCGGAGATAATAAAGGGAATCTAGTACATTGAGTAAGACAATTGGTTTTGGAATCAAGTGCCTGGCATTCTACTTTAGCTCTGCCACTTACAAGCTGTGTGACTATGCTTCCCATCTGGAAGGTGGGCGTCACAGTGGTACCTCCACGTGGTGGGCAGAATTCTAAGATGGCCTCATGAATTGTGCCTCATGGTTTGCAAGCCTCTTCTCCATCAGTGAATATCATGTGAGATCACTCCTGCAATTATGTTATTAATCCACTGCCTTGGAGTTAGTCAAAGAGAGATAATCCTGGCTAAACTGGACCTAATCAGGTAAGCCAAACCTGGAAAAAGGTGAAGCCTCAGAGAGACTCTCCTACTGCCATAGAGTCAGTCATACAGACCATGTGAGGGAGTCACATGGCAAGAACCCGGGGGTGACCTCTTGGAGTTGAAAAGCAGTCCCCCCAATATGACAGCTACTAAGAAGGCAGGACCTTGGGCAACTTGCTGCAAGGAACTGAACTCTGCCAACAAACAATGAATGTGGAAGAGGACCCAGGCCTCAGATGAGATTGCAACCCCACTTGAAACTTTGGTTTTAGCCTGTAAGACCCTGAGCAGAGGCATCAGGTAACCTGTACCTGGACTCCTGACCCAGAAACTGTGAGAGAATAAAGTAATGTCATTTTAAGCCACCACGTTTGTGATGATTTGTTATAGAATTGTCAGCAATAGAAAACGTATGTACTACCTCTGAGAGTTGTAACAAAAAGATGTTTCTACAGTAATTACTATAGTGCTTAACATATAGTAAATGCTTAATAGACCCTAACTTAAAAACCTGAGAGGCAAGTTTGGATGTCCAGATTTGAGAATGTAAGGCAATGAAGGGCAAGGGCCCTGCTGGGAAAGAGGAAGTTATGTGTTGCTTTGTGAGGGATCATGCTTAGTGATGCAGATGTGGCCGGATGGGAGAAAGCCTCAAGCCCAAGTGCTGTGTTCTTTGGGGGGCATTTGGGAATATTGGAGCAATGTATGAAGGCCCAGTGGTAGAGGAATTAAAGCATCAGTGGAAGAAATCTCTGGTGAAGTAGAAACTGGATCTCTGCAAGGCCACACTCAGTAGGCCAGGGAGTCTTTCCCAGTTAGGAAACAAACTCTTGGACATGGATCATGGTACCAACTATAAACCCTGACAGAGAAAAGTTCAGTAAAGACTGCTTCTTCACCAGCTGGGCATTGAGGTGGAGTTTCTCTCTCAGACTTACCCGATGTGCTGTCCACTGACTGATGCCTTCTCTCTGCTCCACCAAAATAAGCCTGACTCGCCAATTGGGTGTGTCTTTGCCCCATACGCACTTTGCCAGTCAAGCAGACCTCACCACCTGCTACCTGACCACCATCTTCGTAAAGACCTGGTCCTGAACTACCCCATCCAAATCTTACCAGTGATCCCAGTTGATTTTTACCTCTTTTGGGTCAATTTCAAGCATGTTCCATCAACTGCCCTTGGTCCTAACTGATGGGTTCTTGTTAATCTGACTCAACAGGGCCCTTTCTCAAACAGAACACATTTTTAGGAATTGACTGAACACAATCAATTGGTGGCAAGCTTTAAGGTGGTTTGAATTTAGGAGAATCTAAGTGGTAGAACATTGATTCAAGTGTCACACTTACTTATTGAGAACAAATAATATGCAGATTGCTGGACCAGATATTACAGAGATTCAGAGAGTGAGAGGTGTGTTTCATCTTATCTACCCTATTTAGGAAATCAGATATAACATGAGAAATTAACAACACAAATCACACATAGCAACTTAGAATGGCAAACAGGAGATGTTACAAGACAACAAACGGCCGATTACCAGATGAATGGTCAGGATAGTAACTTCCTTTCAGGTTCTGGAAGGACAAAATTACTGTGAGCTTTTTGGAGCAGGAAACAGAAAATGTTTCATCTGTATAATAAAGTTTAGGAAGTGTTATGGGCCAAATTGTGTTCCCCCAAAATTTGAATGTTGAAATCCTAACCCCCAGTACCTCCAAATGTGATTATATTTAGAGATGGGGTCTTTAAAGAGGTAATTGAGCTCAAATGAAGTTATTAGGGTGGGATTTAATCTAATACAACTGGTGTCCCCATAAGAAGAGCAAATTAGGACACAGACACTGAAGGAAGACCATGTGAGGGCATGGAGAGGTAATGGCCATCTACAAGCCAAAGAGAGGCCTCAGAGGAACTCAGTCCTGCTGCTACCTTGATCTTGGACCTAATCTCCAGAATTGTGACAAAACAAATGTTTCTGTTGTTTTTGTAGCTAGCCCAGTCTGTGTTGCTTTGTTTTTTTTGGGTTTTTTTTTTTTTTTTTTTTTTTTTTTTTTTTTTTGTGTGTGTGTGTGTGTTGCTTTGTTATAGCAGGCCTAGCAAATTAAGATAAGCAGTATCTGGTATCATTTGCCCTTTCACTGCAGGGGAATTAATTGATGCCATAAGAGAAGAAGGAAATAAAGGGAGCATAGAAGAGATTGGATAAAAACAAGAAAATGAATTTCAGGAAATGGTGTAGATAAAAATAAATGAGTATCAAAAAATGGACAGTGATTGCTATGATGAACCTTCATTGAGGGAAAAGTACCAAGATTACTTACTCCAGCAAAGATAAATTGGTTTTGAGTCAGTGGGGGAGAAAATATCATGACCTCAATGAAAAAGAGGCGAAGAACAAGTGGGAGGGAAGGACTTCCAGGGAAACCCATGGAAGTGAAGTCCAAAGGAAATGAGAAGCACCATGGAAGGCCTAAACTAGAGAAGGTAGAAGAATATAGTAGAAAGGGAAGTAACGTGAGTCCTAACTTTAAAGGAAGTAAAATATTAAGAATCTAAGGAAGTAAAAGAAGTTAGAAGGAAGCCTAGAGAAGCTAAAAATAAACGATTACACACATGAGCCAAGTGTTATGTAAACCCGAAACTGGTCACTGAGATGGCATTAGATCGTTTTTAAACCTTTCCCGGATCCTCTGAGCCAATAATCTCCTCATTGTGTGCCATTTGGATCCAACCAAAATAATAAAATATGGATGGAGGGATGAGGAGTAACACTCCTTCTTGTTTATGTTGAATAGATTGGATATAATTTGCCCAAGGTGTAGCTTATGGACAAGCCAGTCCCATAGGGTCCCTTTTGGGGGAAACCACAGAGCCTGTGACTCCTACTAAGAGGGTAGTCATATTCCACACCATGTGATTGATCTCTGCTACCCTTCCCAAGCCCTTCAACTCCCAGTTCTTCCACCTCAGGTGACTAGGACTAGGAAGAAGCACGTAGGCCCAAAGCCACCAATTAGATGCATTTATGGCTTATGAGGAGGTTGGCATAGAACCTCTGTTCAAATAGGGATCTTGTCAGATCAGCAGACACTATCTCCTAGAAATCTAACATGGAATTGACAAATTGTGAATATGCTGAAGCTCTGAGTTATTAAAAAGATGAGGAAGCACTTATGAATAAGTGGAAGCCAAGAGAATCCAAAATCAAAAGGTAGTCCTAGGAGAGTCGAGAAATTGGTGAGTAGACATAGGAATGGAAGGTAGCAGCACAGATGGAGGAATGCTGAGTCACTGCAATTACGGACTTCCTGATGACTCAACAAGATGACTCAGATCAGTGACTCTTCACTGCATGCCTCCAGCGACTGCCAGTGTCCATGGAACCCGACTCCACAGCTTTTCCTGAAGGTTCAGGAGGTGCTTACAGTCTTCACGTCTATGAATATCCTCACAATAACCCTAGTTCCATCACCCAAATGAGCCATTATTTTCTGTAGTGAAAGGATAGTGATAAAATTTTAGTAATAATACCAGCTAACATTTATTTAACATGTATTATGTGGCAAATACTGGGCTGTTAACTTTACATGTTATAGTTTATTTATTTTTCTCAATCTACAACATGCTTTTTTTATTCTCATCAATTTATACATAGAGCAATTCCCTCACTTGGTCAAGGTCACATAGCTATTCTATGGGAAAGCTGGTTCTGAATCCAAATCTCTACAACTCAGAACCCAGACATATATAATTGTATTTAACTCCTGTCAAGTTACCCTCTTTCATTGGGATTATTTTGGACTAGATAGTGGGAATCAGCTACTTTAAGTCATGAAATCTGAACTGTAGTAATAGAACTAATAGAATAGGGGGGGAAAGACACTTACCATGAATATTATGAGCTATAAAATAAAATAATAATGCCTTGCTGAAATTTCGTAACAGAGAAATTCTGAAAACTTCCCCCAAAGGAAGAAATGCTGAATCGCAATAAATTACTAGTTTCAGATGTATAGTATGTTTAAAGAAAATATGTATTCTTTCTAGTTTAATTGTGACCTCGATTTCCCTAACTTTCTTCCCAAAGTCTTAAGGCACTTAACAACTAATTCTCTAGAAAGAGGTTTTTAGAAATCAAACTTAGATGTATAAGAAGGACTACATTGCATTAAAAATAGAGAAATGAAACTGTAGAGTACAAAATTGATATGTAAGAAAAAGCTGTTAAATGTCAAGTGCAAGATTCCAACTCTTTTAATTATGCTAAAGTAATAACTAAGATGTATTGCTCAAAAACTGGGCAACATAGCAGAGGTGTATGGAGGATATGTCTATTTGAAAATAAATAACAAGGTTGAATATGTGTAGTCCCAGGCAGGGCACAGATTTTTTTGTTTCCTTCAGTGCTGGATTCTCAGAAGCTAGACTAACTTCTGGCATATCGTTGGTGCTCAGTAAAATCTGTTAACAAAAATAAATAAATGACCCCAACTCAAAAGACGGAGAGCATTCTCTGAATTCAAGCTGTAAATGATACATGAATTTGAGACAGTCATTTAGCAAGGTGCACCTTTTATTTATTTATTTGTGAGATACTTTTTATGTTTATTTATTTAAACAATATTACAGGAAGTTAGGATCTGTTGTACTAAATATGATAATTAACAACATGACATTCATTTAGGTTAGGCAATAAATCAATGAAATAGACTAGAAAATGTATAGACAATTTCTTGTGTGTTTTTGTATGTGTGTGCCTCTTAATTTGGTATATGTGTGTATGTGTTTTACTGTACCAAGGTAGCACACAAAATGGTATATAAAATAACATAAATTGGTTTGGGATATCTGGCTACTGTTTAGGAGAAAAGAATAATGTTAATTCTCTCTCACACCATATATTAAGTGGAATTCCAAATAGGTCAAAGATCTAAACAATTTTTAATAGAAAGGAAAATTATAAAACTGCCAGAAACAAAATGAAAAGAAATGTCATTACCTCAGCCTGCTAAAATTCTTTCTAAAAGTAACACTAAGCCCATAACTATGAAGAAAACAGATCAATATGCGAACCATTATAATTGTTTCACATTTAAAAGTACTATAAACCAAGTTGGGAGGTGAATAGCAATCTAGAAAATCATAATTACAACAGAAAATAAAGAATCCTCAACCATGACAGAGAGTGTTCAAATCAATAAGAATTACAAATACGTAACTCAGTAGGAGAACAGGAAAAGGGCATGCGCAGGAAATTCAGAGAAGAATGGATACAAATGGCTAATATACATGGGAAATGTACTAATGATAAATACATAAATGGCCAATGAATATGAAAATTCACTGATCATTAGTATAAATCAACATAAGCTTTTGGAGGCCATCTTGGCAATATGTCTCAATAGAAATGACATAAGTAAAAATGCAAGTGTAGAAGAGAGAGCACTTGTTTTGAAGTTGGACACCACAGGGTCTGACTTACCTGTTAAGTGCCAGCTATGTGACACTGAGCAAGTTGTTTAACCTATCCATGCCATAGAGTGTGCATTGAAAAGAAGGGGGTAATAGTGCCTCCCAAGCAGGAGAGATTAAGAAAAACACATGTACAGAGCCTGGCACATAGAAAGGACTCAATAAATGCCAGTTGTTCCTCCTCTTAACTCTCCTTATCCTCCTTTCCCCTTCCTCCAGGTTCCCTGCCAGTTTTAATTAGACTGAGGAATGATTCAAGGCAGGCAAGTCCAGCTCCCCCTTCACGAAGTCGCAATTTGGTGAAGGCATTTATATGTAATTCAGGGAGAGCTCTCAAGAAAGCAGCTAAGCCAAGGGTTAGTCAGTAAAGAAAACAAAGCAGAAAGAGCAAACTGCAAGTTAAGCATTGGCAGTATTAAAATGATAAAAAGAAAAAGTCACACAAGAATGAGAGTAACACTAAACCTCAAACTATAAAGAAAACAGATAAAAAATGAGTATGCAATTATGCACTTTAGAGGGCAGGATAAAATAGAGTGTTATGGTGTTAGTAGGAAAGATTAGACATGTGAAGACGGTACTATACATGAAGATTATGATATTACTTTAAAATCCTTCTGAAATGATGAAAATAATATCACATTACCAAAACTTTTTAGGGTAGTAGAAGATACAAAAAAATACTCCTCACACTATGCCTATCCTTTTAGTTTATTCTCATGTAGTACCTTTCATGGACATGCTTTTTTTTTTCTCAAGATATATTTCACATACCAGAAAATTCACTTCTTTAAAGTGTATGATTCAGACATTTGAGTATATTCACAAAGATGTGCAACCATCACCACTCTCCAAATCTAAAACACTTTCATTATCCCCTGAAGAAATCCATTAGCAAATACTCTCTACTCCACATCTCTCCTGCCCCTGGCTCTACTTTCTGTATGTATTTGTCATAGGCATGTCTTAAACCTGCTGAATTGCCTTCCTTATTTTATTTATAGTCTATCAGTCATGAACTTTCTATAAATGGATAGTTTTCAAATTTTTGTGTAGAGAAATCTATTATAAATTTCTAAAATGTTTGCAGAAGACAGTCCTTAAAAGAAAGAAAACAAAGAAAAACAGATAAAGATAATTCTAGGATACCAATTAAAAGATGAAGATGTAAATAATTTATTAGCAAGCAGGTGACATAGCTCAAGAAGTAAAGAGTAACTTGATCTGACTATTGAAGAGAGGGATATTTTCTTGGGTCTGATTATCTTGCTGTTGTTATCTTTAGAAATTTTTTTAAAAAGTCAAAGCAGTATGGGTGTACATTTACCAAAAAAAAAAAAAAAAAAAAAAAAAAAAAATCAGTGGTGATGAAGAGTTTACTGGAAAAGGTAAGAATGCGTTGCTCCTACATCCAAGCCCTACCCCACTCGTTTGCCTTCTACCCAAACCCTAGACCCACACTTCAGAAGCAACCAAGTTTAACTTTTTAACCGCTACAGTTTTTTAATTCTTCTGGTGGTTACTTCCCTATCTCTCAATAATACAGTCAAATTGCCACTTCTTTATTTATCAGACAGACTTTATCTGTGGACTTCCTTCCCATTTTGATAGATGAGAGCTTAGTTCACTTACTCCTCCCCCCCTCAATATGAACGTCTCACGGCTTTTAATTCCTCTTTGTAATTTTAGGTAATGCACTTACTTTAGTTCCTCCTTATAACTTCCTTAATATATGTACCTTTATTTCCTGTTCCATTAACTATAATCTATATCTCTCAACTTCATACTTTGCATAGGGGGTCCCCACTTTGAGAACTCTCTCACTGCTGTTTAAATGACCAGCACAATGGAATAACAAGTTTTTACAATGACATTAAAATAATTGTGAAATAGTTCATGCACACAAAAATAGAGACTAACATTAGAACACACATGCATCCACCACTCAGCCGTATCAAATCTTAATACTGTATCAGATTTGCTTCCCTTAAAAAAAAAAAAAAAAAAAAAAAAAAAAAAAAAAAAAAAAAAAAAAAAAAAAAAAAAAAAAAAAAAAAAAAAAAAAAAAAAAAAAAAAAAAAAAAAAAAAAAAAAAAAAAAAAAAAAAAAAAAAAAA